>OZ020279.1:13657303-13755795 GCA_963971205.1 Aethes cnicana | reverse complement strand
CACTAAACCAGCTGGCAGAAAAAAGGTTACACAGAACGAATTGGCCGACTAACTGGCGAGAAAAGGCGCCGATGTCATTCAACCATAGAATGATAACTTCTTTTTTAATTCAATAATATTGAGAAATTAATGAAAATAGCGAAACATTTGACAGCTATATGCGACGTTGCCAACTTTCGGGATAAACCCTATCGAACTTACTGATGTCAAAGCTAGTACCGCCAGTAGTTTGCATCGTGAATCATAATAGTTGGAATAACCCGGTGTGGGATCAACACCCCTAGATTTTATCAGCACTTTGTATCTACAGCTTTACATTAAGAGGGTTTACTCCCAAAGCTGGCAACGTCGCAAATAGCTGTCAAATATTTCATTGTTTTCATTAATTTATGAATAATTACTGAATGAAAATATGAATTGTCGCTCTATGGTTGAATAAAATCTTAAGTATGGATTGCAACAATTATCCTAGAAACATGAAATGATTAAGATTACTGAAGTACTATCTTTTGAAAACTTGCCATCGCATTTTCCATGCGTTTTAATGTAATCTTATCATTTGAATGCTTAACCAACAAATATAAAACGAGACGCGTCATTCAACCATAGAATGATAACTTCTTCTTTAATTCAGTAATATTGAGAAGTTAATGAAAGCAGCGAAACATTTGACAGCTATATGCGACGTTGCCCACTTTCAGGATAAACCCTCTTAACACAGATAGAGATCTTCTACTATCTAAAGTCCCGCACCTTCACATTTCAAAACGCTTCCATTATTTTATTATTATTTAAAAAGCACCACCAACACTCTCAACGCATAGTTGATGGCTGTCTCAGCACGCACACATGTGTTGAGAGTGTTGGTGGTGCTTTTTAAATACATTGAAGCGTTTTGAAATGCGAAGGCGCGGGACTTTAGATAGTAGAAGATCTCTACTCGGTGTCGTAGACATAGATCCCAAGTTTCAATGCTTTGATTGCTGTTGATTACTAGGCTAAACGAGACTAAACGGACCATGGTTTTTATGTTTGTAAAATATATAGTCAGTACCTATTGGAAAAGTTATATTATTGCGTTACCTACTACCACGTGATGTTTTAAAGCGAAAATAAATAATGTTGTTTTTATAGAATTATGCAGTGATCAAGTTCAATTCAATTCAATCATTTATTCAGCAAATTGGCCCCATAGCGGCACTTTTACACGTCAGAAAAAGAATTTACCAGCGCTTCCTAGACCCATTGCTTGAGAAGAAGCGCCGCAACAAACTCCCGCAGTATAAAATATACATATAGGTAAGTACGTACTAAAATTACCTTGAAGGGATGTATAGTCCCTAACTTAAACTTAAATCTAAGATCTTCAGGATGCCAGAAAAAAAAAGTGATAAGGTGACTCCGATTTCAGAAAACCATTTAAAGAAAACATAGATATAAAACTAGTTATCAGCGTAACTTGTTGGAGAAAGGCTTTCCCTAATTTCCGACATTCAGCCGGATCTCTTATCAAATGCGTATGCGCCCATTTTAAAGTAATATCTTGTCGAATTTATCTCTCACAGTTTAATTAGTTCTACATAATTAGTTATCGGGCATCTATCGTTGTTGGTTCTATGACTTGATTTCTTTGTTGTATTATCGTATTTTGATATACTTACAATTCGCTTTTTACATGAACTATCTATTCTATTCGCTAAGGAAAGTAGATATATTATTATCTACTTTCCTTAGCGAATAGAATAGGTAGTAGTGAAACGGACAATTTCGCACGTGTATCGAACGACATTTTATAAAACATTTGCGAAAATAATGAAATGAATGAGCGCTTTTTGTTTTTGACACCTAGTGCTGTTTAATTTTTGTACTTCATCTTGTAATTACAAAATAAAATTAATTATAATAATATATCTACTTTCCTTAGCGAATAGAATAGATAGTTAATTTTATAATTACAAGATGAAGTACAAAAATTAAACAGCACTAGGTGTCAAAAACAAAAAGCGCTCATTCATTTCATTATTTTCGCAAATGTTTTATAAAATGTCGTTCGATACACGTGCGAAATTGTCCGTTTCACTCGCCCCTATCGTTAGTGCTCGCTTTCGCTCGCGCCAACGTAAATAGGGACTCTTGATGAAACGACAAACTTTTCGCACTTGCATCAAAATGTCCTATTTGTGAACAACGGTTTTAAAAAAGTTATTTTTACTTATGAAACCCGATCCTGTTCGTTTTTTGGGTACTTTGTTTTCATATTTTCACAGATGTCCGTTACTGACTGATTGACTGACTGACAGACAACGCGCAAGCGAATCTACTGGTTGGAAGCACCGTAGAAAGCTAAAATTGGGTAGATTCCTTAGCGGGAGTGTCTAAGGATATCTCGAAAATGCTACTTGAACGGGAAAAAATGGGAGCTACGCGGGCAGAGATGGACGCCGGCGGGTAAATAAAATACCCAATCTTCCCGGTAAATACCTATATCTTTCCGGGTAGATACGGGTATACATGGTGGGTCGTATCCTATAGCAAATAATTAACCCACAGTAGTTGGTAAAAAAAAAAATTGTATAGGATTCAGGCGTCGCTCACATAACCAATCCCATATACAATTTTTTTTTACCAACTCGAAAAAAATTAAAGACTTCTACAATATACTTAGAATCGATAGCCGATACTGTGGGTTAATTATTTGCTATAGGATCTGACCCACCATGTATACCGGGAAGATTGGGAAAAACCCCGGAGGAAACTTTGTGTATTTACCCAGCGCCCATCTCTATACGCGAGCTGTTCGCGGGATACGTCGTAGCGAAGTGATTCGTGCGCTACTGAACTGACTTGGCGGGCGTGTCGGGGCGCAGCAGCCGCAGCGCGCGCATGGCCCAGGCGTGCGCGGCGCTGTAGTCGCAGCGCACGAAGAACAGCGCGCTGAACTCCTTGAACAGCCGCGCCAGCAGCGCCGCCAGCGCCCACTCCCGCCCCGCGCCCTCCGCCAGCCCGCCCACCTGGGCCAGGATGTCGCACGTGTCCAGCCTGCGAGGAAAACGGCAGTGAGGCATACAAAAACTGAGGTGAACCTAGAATGTCAACCTTCGTACAGATCAGCGTACGCCCGAATAAGTGATAAATGGGATAATAGTTGTCGCTGCCTAGGTAGCCTGCCAGAATTGAGTAAATTAAGATAATAATATTTTACGAACAATGTGAGACCTGTGAACTGGTACCATAGTTTCTTGGAGAAATTAATCTTATATATAAAAATGAATTGCCGTGTGTTAGTCTGGCTAAGGCTCGAGAACCGCTGGACCGATTTGGCTGATTTTTTTTGTTTTATTCCCTGTGATCCAGGGAAGGTTTAAAAAGAAAAAAAATCGAAAAAAAATCCGAAGGGTTATCTAAAAAAAGAAAAACAACTTTTTATTGTAAACGCCTTGGGGTGATACGTAGTTCACCGGCTCCACTTGTAATGAATAATGTTCCATTAAAATTAAGTCATAGGTATCGAAAAATAAAACAGGCTGTAGTAAGCATGGTACTGGCGATGCTAAGATTTTGCCCAGCCTAGAGGCACAGTCAAAAACTTGAAGCAGTCCAAGAACGACACTGACAGTTGTCGATACAATTTTCACCCTTCAAGCGGCAGCCGCGATTGTGTCGTTCGTTTCCCGTTGAGAGGCACGCTTTTGTACTGAAGTGTCGTTCTTAGACAAGTTCTAAACACCGCTAGAAGCGCGTGCGGAATCGTTGCATCGCCTATAGTGATGGTAGGTACCTGTCGCTGCAGGCTTGGCTGAGGTGGCGCGGCGTGTCGGCGCGGTCCAGCGCCATGGCGTACGTCTGGGCCGCCGCCGGGAAGCAGCAGTACGCTCTGCGTGTTCAGCACCCTGGAGTGATGTACCTGTGGCTGCAAGCTTGGCTGAGGTGGCGCGGCGTGTCGGCGCGGTCCAGCGCCATGGCGTACGTCTCGGCCGCCGCCGGGAAGCAGCAGTACGCTCTGCGTGTTCAGCACCCTGGAGTGATGTACCTGTGGCTGCAAGCTTGGCTGAGGTGGCGCGGCGTGTCGGCGCGGTCCAGCGCCATGGCGTACGTCTGGGCCGCCGCCGGGAAGCAGCAGTACGCTCTGCGTGTTCAGCACCCTGGAGTGATGTACCTGTGGCTGCAAGCTTGGCTGAGGTGGCGCGGCGTGTCGGCGCGGTCCAGCGCCATGGCGTACGTCTCGGCCGCCGCCGGGAAGCAGCAGTACGCTCTGCGTGTTCAGCACCCTGGAGTGATGTACCTGTGGCTGCAAGCTTGGCTGAGGTGGCGCGGCGTGTCGGCGCGGTCCAGCGCCATGGCGTACGTCTCGGCCGCCGCCGGGAAGCAGCAGTACGCTCTGCGTGTTCAGCACCCTGGAGTGATGTACCTGTGGCTGCAAGCTTGGCTGAGGTGGCGCGGCGTGTCGGCGCGGTCCAGCGCCATGGCGTACGTCTCGGCCGCCGCCGGGAAGCAGCAGTACGCTCTGCGTGTTCAGCACCCTGGAGTGATGTACCTGTGGCTGCAAGCTTGGCTGAGGTGGCGCGGCGTGTCGGCGCGGTCCAGCGCCATGGCGTACGTCTCGGCCGCCGCCGGGAAGCAGCAGTACGCTCTGCGTGTTCAGCACCCTGGAGTGATGTACCTGTGGCTGCAAGCTTGGCTGAGGTGGCGCGGCGTGTCGGCGCGGTCCAGCGCCATGGCGTACGTCTCGGCCGCCGCCGGGAAGCAGCAGTACGCTCTGCGTGTTCAGCACCCTGGAGTGATGTACCTGTGGCTGCAAGCTTGGCTGAGGTGGCGCGGCGTGTCGGCGCGGTCCAGCGCCATGGCGTACGTCTGGGCCGCCGCCGGGAAGCAGCAGTACGCTCTGCGTGTTCAGCACCCTGGAGTGATGTACCTGTGGCTGCAAGCTTGGCTGAGGTGGCGCGGCGTGTCGGCGCGGTCCAGCGCCATGGCGTACGTCTCGGCCGCCGCCGGGAAGCAGCAGTACGCTCTGCGTGTTCAGCACCCTGGAGTGATGTACCTGTGGCTGCAAGCTTGGCTGAGGTGGCGCGGCGTGTCGGCGCGGTCCAGCGCCATGGCGTACGTCTGGGCCGCCGCCGGGAAGCAGCAGTACGCTCTGCGTGTTCAGCACCCTGGAGTGATGTACCTGTGGCTGCAAGCTTGGCTGAGGTGGCGCGGCGTGTCGGCGCGGTCCAGCGCCATGGCGTACGTCTCGGCCGCCGCCGGGAAGCAGCAGTACGCTCTGCGTGTTCAGCACCCTGGAGTGATGTACCTGTGGCTGCAAGCTTGGCTGAGGTGGCGCGGCGTGTCGGCGCGGTCCAGCGCCATGGCGTACGTCTCGGCCGCCGCCGGGAAGCAGCAGTACGCTCTGCGTGTTCAGCACCCTGGAGTGATGTACCTGTGGCTGCAAGCTTGGCTGAGGTGGCGCGGCGTGTCGGCGCGGTCCAGCGCCATGGCGTACGTCTGGGCCGCCGCCGGGAAGCAGCAGTACGCTCTGCGTGTTCAGCACCCTGGAGTGATGTACCTGTGGCTGCAAGCTTGGCTGAGGTGGCGCGGCGTGTCGGCGCGGTCCAGCGCCATGGCGTACGTCTCGGCCGCCGCCGGGAAGCAGCAGTACGCTCTGCGTGTTCAGCACCCTGGAGTGATGTACCTGTGGCTGCAAGCTTGGCTGAGGTGGCGCGGCGTGTCGGCGCGGTCCAGCGCCATGGCGTACGTCTGGGCCGCCGCCGGGAAGCAGCAGTACGCTCTGCGTGTTCAGCACCCTGGAGTGATGTACCTGTGGCTGCAAGCTTGGCTGAGGTGGCGCGGCGTGTCGGCGCGGTCCAGCGCCATGGCGTACGTCTCGGCCGCCGCCGGGAAGCAGCAGTACGCTCTGCGTGTTCAGCACCCTGGAGTGATGTACCTGTGGCTGCAAGCTTGGCTGAGGTGGCGCGGCGTGTCGGCGCGGTCCAGCGCCATGGCGTACGTCTCGGCCGCCGCCGGGAAGCAGCAGTACGCTCTGCGTGTTCAGCACCCTGGAGTGATGTACCTGTGGCTGCAAGCTTGGCTGAGGTGGCGCGGCGTGTCGGCGCGGTCCAGCGCCATGGCGTACGTCTCGGCCGCCGCCGGGAAGCAGCAGTACGCTCTGCGTGTTCAGCACCCTGGAGTGATGTACCTGTGGCTGCAAGCTTGGCTGAGGTGGCGCGGCGTGTCGGCGCGCGCGGCGGCGGGCGCGGCGTCCGCCATCGCCAGCAGGTCCAGCGCCATGGCGTACGTCTCGGCCGCCGCCGGGAAGCAGCAGTACGCTCTGCGTGTTCAGCACCCTGGAGTGATGTACCTGTGGCTGCAAGCTTGGCTGAGGTGGCGCGGCGTGTCGGCGCGCGCGGCGGCGGGCGCGGCGTCCGCCATCGCCAGCAGGTCCAGCGCCATGGCGTACGTCTCGGCCGCCGCCGGGAAGCAGCAGTACGCTGACTGCGTGTTCAGCAACCTGGACGAAGAGATGTGCCATGAGTATCGGGAATAGCTAGCTATAGAGGCGTTGCACTAAAGCCCAATCATGGACAAGCCATCTATGATTAAAAGTCAACGTTATTCCTTAGAGATAATCCACCATAGGAAGTCCGGCGCCTCCGCAATTCAAAACGCTTCCATGTATTTGGAAAGTATTTAAAGAGCACCACCGACACCCTCAACGCATGTTTGACGGCTGCCTCAGCACGCACACATGCGTCGAGTGTGTTGGTGGTGCTTCTTTAAATACTTTCCAAATACATTGAAGTATTTTCAGTCGTGGTCTCACCAAATGGCCCCAACGGAAGACCAGCGCTGGCATTTAATGCTAGTACAAGCTGAGTTGGGACCATTTCATGACAGGCCACAACACTTTTTCTTTTGTTCTGTATAAGTGTTGCTGTTTTTGTCTTTTGTGTGTGTGTTGTGTAATGTCATGAAAAAATGTTTTCTGTCTTTCTTTTTCTTTCTTTCTATTTTGAATTTCGGAGGGGCGGGACTTCCTATAGTACCTAGATTATCTCCAAACTGTTATTGCTTTGAAAAAGCCGTGGTGGCCTAGTGGTTCGACCTACCGCACCCTTATGCAGAGGGTCGGGAGTTCGAATTCGGCTCACACCTCTGAGTTTACTTATGTGCGGAATTCAATTGGAATTTACCACTGAGCTTCTCGGTAAAGGAAAACATTGCACGCATCTACAAGTAACTCAAGGATGTGTATGAAGTCCCCAATCCGCACTGGACCCGGTTGGAAACTCGTGATGAGACCTGAGCCCAGCAGTGGGACGTAAATAGGCTCCTGTTTTCATTCATGAATATGGATAAAATAATTAAAACAGCGAAATATTTGACACTTATTTGCGACGTTGCCAACTTTCGGAATAAACCCTCTTAAGGCCGAGAATACATATCGAGGGTTCCCGGCTCAAACCCGATAAGTCGCCTTAAGAAGACAATACAATTTGAATTTGACATAGAACATAGAAAGTTCACAATTGTAAAACAAAGCTGGCAAGCAAGGAGATGCATGATTGGCTGATTTAAAAGTGAACAAGTAATATCTGAAATTTCAATTTAAAAACCTACACCTACGTGTGTCAGTGTCAGTGTTGAAAATAATAAAATCTTCTAGAAATAATAGTTTGTAATGAAGTGGTACAGGGTATCCCAGTATTTCGATCCCTCCGATTAAAATATAACCTTCTAACTAGGTTGCCAGTAAAGTTCAAATTAAATCAGTGGGAGCTATCGCGTGTGAATTTGCCACTAGAGGCGCTAGTGTCGCGTGAGGTCCAATAACATTCAGTTTTCATTGCTTTTGGCGGGCTCCGTGATATAAATTATAAATTTCTTTAATTTACCTGTTGAAAAGTGATCTCCTCCGTGAAATAATGAAAATAATTTATAATCATAATACATTTTTTTTTCAAACAAAACGGAACTGCACAACATTGCGGCATAGCTACCTACTTGATATGATTATAGTTATTTATAATTAATAAACTTAATGAGATTCAAGATTGAAAACTTTGTATCGGCGCCGATCTTATAAAGTCGTCTTTGACAGCTATACCTCTGGACCTTAGTCAACAGTGGCGCCAACTGGTGAGCAAAGAAACGATAGTCCCCATTGACGCCTGTTAACGAATATATAGTTAATTAGGTCGACAGGGCAGTGACATCGACATTATCGATATCATGTAGATCTGTATCTTACAGATAATACCTATATTTAAAAGGCAGAGGACTACATACTTATCTCCGATTAAAAATAATAATAAGTCAACGAACGATTGTTTTCATTTCAGAAAGATAATCGTGCGTTCGTGCCACATTTTAGCGAGTGTTCTCAGGAGGACATGACCTGGTTCCACCGTCACCTTTTCATCACCGGACATCCAGACGGGGGGAGAGTTTGCATTATTTTGTAGTCGATACTCCGTTCATTCGAACAAAACGCTTTGTATCATCATTTCTTATGCGGACAGCTAAGGAATAGAACTGTCTTCCGTCCTAGCGGTTTTTACCAATTTTTGTTTGGAAAAAAAAGGTTTTTTTTTCAAGCCTTTTTTTACATTCATCGCCAAATAATGCATAAATGCGATAATTTCACGGAGGAGATCACTTTTCAACAGGTAAATTAAAGAAATTTATAATTTATATCACGGAGCCCGCCAAAACCAATGAAAAGTGAATGTTATTCGACCTCACGCGACACTAGCGCCTCTAGTGGCAAATTCACACGCGATAGCTCCCATTGATTTCATTTCAACTTTACTGGCAACCTAGTTAGAAGGTTATATTTTAATCGGAGGGATCGAAATACTGGGTCTTTGACTATCTAGTTCGCAGTATCACTATAAAAAAAACTCTTCCGTTACCACAGATTAATAAATAGTTACTGACTGACTGACTGACTGACTAATTGACTGACAACTGGTCGTAGGAAGCTGAAATTTGGCATGGAGGTTGCTTGGGGAGTGTAGAGGAGCACTAATTAAGATTAAATTAAGAATTTATTCTAGGAGAATGGGAAATACTGGATTTTATTTGTTGGCGTTTATGCGCATACGAAGGTGCGGGCAAAAACTTGTTCCTAAATTTTCTTTTATCTGTTAATAGTAACAAATTACGCCAAGAATACACGAACGCGTCAATATATACACTTAGGGCACTGAAATCCTCCTCCGGACTATATAGGGCAGCACAAACGTGGAACTAGTAAGGCTACGTTCCGCATCGCGCTTAATAAAGCGCTCTCAGCATCTCTCTTGCATCCTTTTTGCTCTTAGAAGTCGACTTTCAAGAGTAACCGGGATGCATGGTGCTGAGAGCGCTCCGAGCGCGATTCGGAACGCAGCCTAAGTAAACTGTCTGTGAACAAAACACGGTCCCATCTAGGGCTATGAGTGATACAGAGGGCAACAATGCTTGAGGAGAATCTTGACAGGGTTTTGTATCTTAACTGAAAATTAGGACCGACGACTTTTGAACTCAATTCCTATTTAATTCCAACTTTAGATGCCTACCTCATGGTACCAAGAAATAGCAAACAGAACAGTCGAATCAGTAAACTCACCGCAGACAGCACTCGAGCGTGAGTCGCTTGTAGTGCGGGGTTTGTTCTTGCGCGCGGCACAGGTCGCGGCAGCGTAACAGGACCCGCTGCGCGTCCGCGTACCAACCGGCTTCGTTCAGGAACCCGCCTGTGACAGACAAATAAATACAAATCGAAATTGAAGAAAAATCTCCGACATACACAATTTTCAAACTGCTTTTCTTATAAATAGCTAAGAACACCACCACCATCGCCAACAGCCTATTTAAATCGCACTGCTGGGCACAGACCTCCTTTCATCACGAGGGCTTGGGGAGTTCACACAGTTCACACACATGCTTAGAGCAGGTACTGAAGGTATTATGTTCGTTTAAGAAGTTCGTTTATGAAAAGCCATATTGCCGCGCGCGTACATGGTTCTTTATAATTGAGCATATTTCGATAAGACCATCTAGGATTTTTGGAATCCATTACATTTGCAACAATTTAAGCCAAACCGCAGCTTTGCAACCGCTTTGCATCCTAACTACAATAGGGAGGATGGTTTCAAGTTATCGACGTCGTGGAATCCAGTGATCAGCAAGTGTAAGCGACGAGATACCCCTTCGGAAAAATCTGCGGACACTGTTAGTGTTGTGTTAATGTTGACATTCCGAGTGACATTAATAAAAATCAAGTGCGGGTAGTTCGAACCACCCGCGCGATAAGAAAAATATGCTGATACCGTCACTTCAGTCTTCTCATGACCACGGCCGCTGCATCGCGGCCGAAACGTCGAGGTAAAATATAAATAGTTTTTTACGCGTTTAAATCCCGGTTTTAGTGTGTTTAATATGAGTGTGTATTGCGAAAGTTTGGAGACAAAGTTTACTATTTCGTCGTTGTGGATATCACCGATAAAAGATAATTGGCATCTATATAGGGTGGACTCTTAAGTATGTTCTTTAGTGGTTTGTTTTTTTCGAGATAGTAAAAAAATGTATGGCCCCGTATGGGATTGATGGTGTGAGCATCGCTGTCTTCCATACATTTTTTTTTACCAACTCGAAAAGAATTAAATTAAAACATGCTTAGAATCGATAGCTGATTCTGTGGGTAAAATAACGCGAGTCACTTGGAATGTATTACAAGATCAAGATCCGACTTGGCTTGGCATATTATATAAAATTAAACAGCGAAAACAGCTGGCATGCTTTATTTTATCTTGGTTAGTGAAAAACAAACTAAAAGTAGTCTGCTCTCAAAGATACGTTTGGCGGTGCCGTGCGAGACAAATATTGGCACGAGATGGCAAGGCCAATGCTTGCTGTCGAGCGACTGACGCGACACCGGAGCGGTGAGCATTGTCTTTACAATGCGCGCTCGAGACACTCACCGCATAGCTAATAGGGATGACAACAGGGTGAAGAAATCGAAATTCTAATTAGTCCGTCAGTCGGGTAATAAAAAAATATTAGACAGGTATTTTTTGTTTTATCAAATTAACAAAGAATGACTAAGTTAAAACGCATTAAAGTTGGAGAGTGGGGGCTAACTACGTCACCGGTAGGTATAAATCGTACCTTACCATGACGTCACGCGACATTTCAATTCAATATATCTCCGTATAAGTTTGATTACGTGAAAAAAGAAAAAATACGTGTCCAATATTTTTCATTAATCTTCCTGATAGAGTAAGGAAAAAAGTTGTCGTCATCCCTATAGTATAGTAGGAAATACTGCCTAAGGTATATACCCTCATCTGTTATTTGAGGCAACCCAAATTTAAATGATAGATAATGAGTATAATCGTTCATGTATTATAAGTATTGACGGAAAAAGCCGTGTTCTGTGGAGGGGATGTATGTTTTGTTACGTTTCAACTTTGTTTTACTTTTTGCACAAAATGTGTCATACAGAGTAACCTATTTTCATTGCGCTCAAGTAGGTATTTTGTTTATTGCTGTCAAATAAAAAGTAATGCACCTATGCAACCGTTCATAATTGGGTCTTAAAATTCACGAGTCTAACCCTAATTATAACATTGTTGCATAAACTACTATTATAAAACAGATTGGTAGGTAGAGAAGGTCAAGAAGAAATATAGGTTTGGTTTATTTCTCAGTCTACGGAAGGGCATCTTGGGACAGAGATTTCAACCTTGAAATCAATCTAATATGATATTTTGGAAGTTGAAATGAATAAATCAAAATGAAAAAAGTTTCCGCGAGCTGCGGTGATTATGTAACATCCATCAGGTTACAGGAAACCTGCTCGTTTGCCAACTGACTGTTGATGGCATAGCTACGAATACCGACCTAGCCGGAGCCCCAGCTGGATGAGGCAGTCCTGGCGGCGCGAGTCGGCGTCGCACCGCGATGTGTAACCCGTCGCCAGCTCCGCGGACAGCCGAGACCCGTGCTCGATCACAGCCTGCGAACAACACAAGTCCGTTCAAGTTGCATCCAAAAGCTAATAAAAGCAAAGGACCATGCGTCAAAATGGGCCTGAAACCAACCGCATTGAGAGTTATTTCAATAAATAGGTCTTAAAATCTACTTTATTTCATTATATGGGCACAAAGCCGAATTCCATTGCAGAACTGAGATATTTATATTTTAGTCACGGTGAGTACGAGCTACGATAAATGCATTCGGAGAATATTCATATTCTGGAGGGTAGGTATTGAGCAAACCCAATTTAAAAAATGAAGGTAGGGATATTGACCGTTCCATTAATTATTCGTTCGGTGTCATTTCTTGTTGAATATCGTGTTTTACCAATAATAATATTATTTCGAGTCATTTAAAACCTCTTCTACCTAGGTATCTATTCTTAAGTACCTATCTCTATCTCAAAGAGAACCTGTTTTTTAATAGATCTTATTTACTCTGACTGAAATATAAATATCTCAGTTCTGCAATGGAATTCGGCTTTGTGCCCATATAATGAAATAAAGTAGATTTAAAGACCTATTTAATGACTTAAGTTTCAGCTCTGTTGGTTTCAGAACCAGGCTTCATACAAAGTTGCCCATGGTCCTTTATGGTAGAGATCTTCTACTATCTAAAGTCCCGCGCCTTCACATTTCAAAAAGCTTCAATTTTTTATTAATATTTTAAAAGCACCACCAACACTCTCAACGCATAGTTGATGGCTGTCTTAGCACGCACACATGTGTCGAGAGTGTTGGTGGTGCTTTTTAAATACATTGAAGCATTTTGAAATGTGACGGGACTTTAGATAGTAGAAGATCTCTATAGCCCGGAACTCCACTGTGGCGCACACTACGCTCGCACACGCTAAACGTGGGTTCACATTATAGTCCGTGCGTAGCGTGGCCAAGAGCAGCTCTGGAAGTATCCACGTGGCATCCATCTACAATTTGGTACGAAGCGTTTGGTACCCACGCGGCGTAGCTCAGCCGTCAGCGGCAGTGGGGTGCCGGCTTCTTTGAAATACCTAGTTAATATTAGCAATTTAAGTAAATGTAAAATAACATCCACACACTATAAAACACAAATATTTTATTGTAAGTTGGGAAACGAGTGCTCCCAAGAGAAGAGTGGATGGAATGGTAGAAAGGATAAAATTTTACTTTGTAACTTTGTCTGGTATGGTAAAGAGACAAAGATATGAAACATACTAAGTCCCCACCCCTGCGAGGTGAGCCCTAGGAGGGCTAAGTACGGTTGTCGATAGGTTGATACGTTGCTATGCTACAAACGACGTGTACAGTCGAGTTCGTTAATATGTGTACACTTTTGGACCCTATTACAACGTGGTAAGGTGCAAAAGCGTGTATATATTGGCGAACTCGACTGTAGGACGTGGGCAACCTTTTAGTAATATTTAATACACCGAATATGTAAGCTTATTTTACATTTAACTTGGTACTTCGTTTGGTAAACCTACCGATATAGTCTCTTCGTAATGCAAACAACCCTAGCACAGTATAGATCATAGTTACTAACCCTAGCGTGACCTAGCATTCAAGTTCAAGCTGCAGAGTGTTCCGTAAACCATAATCCGTAGGTATTCGCTATGTGCAAAATCAGTGGTGGGGGATACGAAAATGATCGCAAATTTGAAGTTCTCAACGGAGATAAGTGACGGGAACTGTCACTGTTGCGTATTTATTTGCATTGCATTAAGTATATCTGGAGCGAGTAGTTTCATCCGAGGCTTCATTTGTCTTTATCTCTCGATATGAGATTAGATAAAGAGAGAACCAAGCTTTTTAAGTCACAAATTTTAGCTACAGTGATAGTTCCAATTATTAGTTACGAATTCCATGGTCGACCAAAGAGTATGTACATAGTTGTATATTGATTGCACCGTCAAACTCGCATCCGCTAGTTGGCGCTGTCGTCGTGCAAACCGCCAATATTGTCATTCCAAAGGAAGTGAATGAGGCCTGACCTGACAGAGTTGTTTTAAGAGTCCAGAACTGACCTGGAAGCATTGCAGCAGTCTGAGCTGGGCGCCGCTGAACCGCAGGAGGCGCTCGAAGATGTCCAGCTCCGAGAGCTCCGCGCCCAGGATGCAGAGTCGTTTAAGAGTCCAGAACTGACCTGGAAGCATTGCAGCAGTCTGAGCTGGGCGCCGCTGAACCGCAGGAGGCGCTCGAAGATGTCCAGCTCCGAGAGCTCCGCGCCCAGGATGCAGAGTCGTTTAAGAGTCCAGAACTGACCTGGAAGCATTGCAGCAGTCTGAGCTGGGCGCCGCTGAACCGCAGGAGGCGCTCGAAGATGTCCAGCTCCGAGAGCTCCGCGCCCAGGATGCAGAGTCGTTTTTCCTGTAGCATCTGGAAACAAATACTTGGTTAGCTTTTGGTATTATTTCGTTAAAACTTAACACGTTCTGTGATAGAGACAGGAGATCAGTAAGGATCTGTATTAATAGGTTCTTTTAGTATTATAAGGCTGCCGTTCCATAGGAGCTATGTTGCTAAGGGTATGCGTGATACCCATTAGGATTCTTTGACATAGACGGATGGGTAGAACGGGATCATCGTTATGCCGGCCGAAAGACGTCGACTGCTGGCTGGACCTGGACCATGCCATACATAGGCTTAAAGCATAGTATAGGGGAAAGTGGTCTAAAGCGGGCACCGTGCCCAAAGAGGGCACTAGCTAGAAATAATATTGCCGTTTCAAATAAGAGCGCGGTCTTAATACGCGCGACAGTACCCCCCGCCGCCCGCACAACTCGGGTCATGCGTCCGGCTCACCTGCGCGCACGCCGTTACACGCTCCGTCACAAAAAAGTTTTAGCAGTTTTTTGAAAACTACTTCAAGGTATGTTTCGTGTGTTCTCTCATTTTTGATGTTGGCAATGCTATTATCAACTCCATTCCAATTAGTTGTTAATGGCATGTATTTAAATCGATATCTGTATCCTACCTTTTTTCGAACAAAATATTTCAAAGTTAAACCAACCAATACTGACTAGCACACTAATTTTGCACACTAAATAAAACAAATTAAATATACTGTTGTTATCAAATTAAATATCAAATTAAATTGATGGTATGGGGAAAAGCTAGTCTTTATATAATTAAGTACACAAAAAAATAATCAAGTGCTAACTTTACATGCACTAAACACTGGCACACTAAGGGCCGGTTGATTCAAACCGTTCGTCAAAGTTAACGTTAACGTCAAATTTTTTGCTATGGGACAAAATGACGTTTCTGTATGGAATGACAGCTCGGCGGCCATGTTTAACGACCAGGAGTTCGTCAACTGTACTTGAATCAACCGACGCTTAGTGTTAACTCAGTTCAGAAACAACTACTTAGCACCAAAGGGGGGCCGTTTTTGGGACTTATTTTTTCCACTAAGCGATTTCACGATTTGCTGCTAAATCGACGGGTCGCCGTTACGCGGGACCCCTATTCCTGGGCGATTTGCCCTTCGGGCGTATATAGATAAGTAACCTAACCTCCCTACTAACTGTTAGAACTAGGCAGACTGTACCAAAGGGGGACCGTTTTTGGGTGTTTTTTTTATCACTAAGCGATTTCACGATTTGTTTGTTAACCTAGCCTATTCTACCTAGTAACTGTAGTATTTGTAGTTTTTTTTTAATAATGGAAACTTACTTACATAGAATATAAATTGGTTGCAATGCAATGTAAGTATTCATCATTTTATCCCAAGATAAAAATATGTATGAATGACAATATTTCTGTTTGAATGTGAACCCATTTCTGTCTTTACTTTACGCATACTTGCCCATACGTAGACATACCTTATTCTGTGCAATATCTTACTTTGGTGAACGCTCTTTGGTTGCAATTGTGAAACATTTGCCCATTGGCCCTTGAATACACGTGATTTAATATTAATAACCCCTAAGTAGGTATGTTACCGAAACAAACTAAATAATTATGTCGAGGTAAAGGTCGCATTTGAAATATGGACAGCTGACATTTGACACGTCTTATCTATTAAAATTGTGGAACTGGCATAATTTAGCGATTATAAAATTAGCTTTTCATCACACTTGCTCGAAAACGTTGTCATTACAGGCAGGCCAAGCGGTAAGGCCCATATTATGATCACGGGCTTTCGAGATTATGATCTTATGAGCCCACGGGCCGTAACGTGTATTTTTTTAATTCAGAAACGCATTCGACCGATTGTTCAGACCTCGAACAAACATTTTTCTTTGTTTTTAAATGTACATACGGTCGTACACTTCAAAAGGCGCGGCCATAAAGTTATATTTTTCATATTGTTGTAATTATTGATTTTTTAAGCTTGAATTTTCTCAATGAATTCTTAGTACTTATTTCCTTTATTTTCCTCGCAAGTGTTATGAAAAACATTTTGTGTATCACGGGCGGTATAGGAATTGCAGTCTCGAGCCCTTTAATGCCCTTCGGTTTCGGGCTTATAAATGCTGACTGCAATTCCTCATTTACCGCCCTTAATACACAATGTACTATTACATAGGTAAAACTTAAGGAATCCAGACTAATATTATAAATGCGAAAGTAAATCTGTCCGTCAGTTGGTCACGTCTTCACGCTTCAACCGCTGGACCGATTGCGAAAAAACACCATAATTCCAGCGGGAACGCCAAGATAGCCAAGTCGCAGGCAGAAGGGTCCATGACTGGTCTTAAAGGGTGTCCAAGAACAACAACCTCGTAACGTAAACATCCATAATACTGTTATCGACTACAATCTACATGGTCCGTGTCGCTGTCGCGTTGCAACGAGTTATATAAGAGAGCTATGTGTCATCGACACTATTATAGGTCGTCAACTTGCCCGACCGTTCTTGAGGTGCGACAGACGTGGAGGGGCGGGACGACAGCGGGGTCGGCGAGGGTTACGGCGAGACAAAACGCGCGCTTTGCACTTTTAATACTGGCCATCGATAAAAATCGGCAAAAAAGCTACGTATGACCATTTCGCGTGCCTATAAATAGACATACAATATGACTATGGTAGAATAAAGAATGAGGGAACAATGATACCTGACGCATTGATCTATTATAAGTAAGGATTCACAATCAGCCGGAGAAAAATGGCCCCGTCAAAACGGGTGCCCGAACAGCTCGGGCACCCGTTTATTAGCATAGGCGTTATTAGCATATTGGAACGTATTTTCTAATGTCAGTTTGCTCCATATATTTTGGCATATTCTGTTAGGCACTGTTCGTCCATATGTTATTACTTATCATAGGTCAATGCCTGACATCAGTTCTTTTCTGTCAGATCGAACTTAGTCAAACGAAATGATGAAACAGATTTCATATAATGTCATCATCATCATCATCATCATCATCATCATCATCATCATCATCATCATCATCATCATCATCGTCATAGTCATAGTCATAGTCATGGTCGTCGTCATCTCTATCCACTCCCTACCCTTGATCTTACATCTGGGCCACCTCATATCCTTTGGATCTTTATATAATTTATTTTTATTTACCTACATATATATATTTAGACACCAATAGCAATCCGTCATGAAACATTGTTATGCCGAAGCAGTAACTAACTAAACTGAGTGGGGCGCAAGGTCGATGTCGTTCGCAGTGGCCAATCGCAGCGGTCGACAACATCTCACGGCCACTTTTTGATTTATTTCTGCAACATGAGATGGGACTTGCTTTATCATGTTGATAGACCTTTATTGTCGCAATGATTCGAAAGAAGCTCGGTAATATCGACGATTTAAATTCTTTGTAATAAACAGCAATTGAGCCAATGACAACAATTGACATTTTAAATTTTTTGTAAGGCGTAATTCGAAAACCATTTCGGTATCTGTCTAAAAGATTGGATAAATAAAAACCGCCTTCAAACTCCTACAGACTGCGATGTCAATGTCAAGATCACTATAAGATTATCATTTCTTTGGGTCGGTTGATTTGACACCGACTTCGCAGTGTGTCGGAGTTTGAAGGCAGATTTTATTTTTTATTTAATTGAAAAACCATTTTTCACTTCTCTTGCTCGTAAAGTTGTACTTTAGGCTGACAGAAGGCTGCATAAAATTTAGTTTTAGGCTCTAGAGCATAAAGTAAAATCTTCGTCTAAGACTAAGGAGACGAGGGCACACAGCCACATACACTTTGAAGCTTCATATAATCTTATACATGAAACATGCTATATCATGTGATTTATTCTTTATATTTTCGAATTTAAAATATTAGTATGGATTATCATATTAATAATTAAAAATTTAAAGACGAAAATGTGTGTATATTCCTGAAAACTGGATACTCGACTCTAACAAACAATAGCTTTAAAGCTTAATATTTCACAAACGCATCACTTAATCAAAAAATGGTTTTAACAAACCCACAATATTTTTTAAGACCTATTCAACGATATGCCGCATCTTGGGGTACGCAAAAAAAAATTACATGCCCACTTTACGAATAGGGGGGTACCCTATAAAAAAACATATTTCATAATTTTATTGTACCACTTTGTCAGCGCAACTAATATGTATATGCATGCCAAATTACAGATTTCTAGAACTAAGCATCTCCGAGCAATAGTGCGGACAGACGGACGGACGGACATGGCGAAACTATAAGGGTTCCTTGTGGACTTCAGAACCCTAAAAATAACAGTCATAGAAAGGATTCGAACGTTGGTTAGGCATTCAAATGATGAGATTACATTAAAATGCATGGAAACTGCGATGGAAAGTTTTCAAAAGATATTTTTCCATAATACTAAAAATTTCGTGTTCCTATGATAACTGTTGCCATACTTAATGTCTCCAACCATAGAGCGATAATTAATGTTTTCATTCAGTAATATTCAGAAATTAATGAAAACAGCAAAATATTTGACAGCTATTTGCGACGTTGCCAACTTTCCGAGTAAACCCTCTTAACGATCAATTAAATTGCACAAAATTTCGAATTGTGCGATGTTTTTGATCGTTTAGTTGAGTCTCCATAGGTTCACTAATCTGCCGAAGGAAGACCTTAAATAACCTATTCACGCTTTTATTATCTAGAACTAGCTTCTGCCCGCGTCTTCGTCTGCGAGGAATTCGGTAATAGCGTTCCCGCGGTAACTATGTGTTTTTCCGGGATAAAAAGTAGCCTATATGTTATAAAATTTCAATTTTTGTTACAATCTAACCAGTTTTTGAATTAAGTCCGGACATACCAAAAATCGTTTTATGTGTTCAGTATCGTTTATATAGTCCCCTCGAGTTGATAGTTTCTTTTAATTTTCAAGTTTCAGACGCGACTTCTTCTACAGACTTATTATTAGTATACCTAATAGATAAAAGAACCGTTTCATTTTGCTCTGACTGCTTAAAACTACTACTACTACTACAGCCTATTTACGGCCCACTGCTGGGCACAGGCCTCGTCTCATCATGAGAGGGTTGGGCTATAGTCCCCATGCGGGCCCAGTGCGGATTGGGGACTTCACACACATCCTTGAATTACTTCGCAGATGCGTGCAGGTTTCCTCACGATGTTTTCCTTCACCGAAACGCTCAGTGGTAAATTCAAAATGAATTTCGCACATAAATAAATTCAGTGGTGCGAGCCGGATTTGAACCCGCGACCCTCTGCATGAGAGGCAGTAGGTCAAACCACTGCTTCAAAAACTACTACTGCCAACTGACAATCTGACATGAACTCAATTCAACCATAACAACAACAATCTCGTGAACTATTGCGACAGCAGCCTGCCCAAGCGACATGACTACTTTTAGAGTGTTGAAATGAAACATACAGAACATACGTTTAACAAGTATCTAATCGATACATGACAATCACTATACCTCATCGAGCGAAAAAATGAAACTAGTGAAGGACACGTAGTGCGAAGGGTAAGGTGATAGGTAAATTATTCCTACAGCCTTAGGTCATATTGCCTGTAGTGGCATGTGATATTGCCCGTAAGTCTACTCGTATCTGTAATGCAGTACAGGGTAACTAGATCCTGGTTATACTTGCACAGAAGTCTGAATAGAACGCCACTGCAACATGCAACTTGCAGGATACAATCGGGGCTATCGCGTGTGAATTTGCCACTAGAGGCGCTTGTGTCGCGTGACCAATAACATACACTTTTCACTGGTTTTGGCGAAAAGTGACCTCCTTCGTGATATTATCGCCAATATAGATTATTTGGCGATGAATGTGAACGCCTTGAAACAAAAAAAAATTACAAACAAAACGGAACTGTGCGAAACCGAACATTGTGGCATAGCTACTAGATATGATGATAGTAATTTACTTATTATAATTAATAAAATAGACCTAATGAAATGATATTCAAGATTTAAAACTTTGTTTCGGCGCCGATCTTATAAAGTCGCCTTTGACAGCTATACCTCTGGACCTTAGTCAACAGTAGCGCCAACTGGTGAGCAAAGAAACGATAGGCCCTATTAGCAACATCAGTCAGCACTGTTTTGGAGTGCGTTGCCTTGCCAGTGCCACTGTTGCCAGCCTTGACCGGCCGCTTGCTCAATGGCGGGTCAACACCCTTGGAGCTGTCATCTCGGGGAAATATTTTGAAACTAGCTTTTCCCCGCAACTTCGTATGCGCAGAAATATTAAAATGTAAAATTCCGTTTTTTTTTCCGTTCCCGTGGGAATTTTGGGAAATCCTCTCTTAGTGCTCCCCTACGTTCCCTAAGGAACCTGCATGCCAAATTTCAGCTCTCTACGACCAGTAGTTTCGGCTTTGCGTTGATCGATCAGTCAGTCAGTCAGTTTCTTGTTTGATATATATAAAGAAGACTAAGTACGTTAGTTTGTATCGACGGGAGTCTTCTAAGAAAACTGCAGGTTGAATTTTCAATCACATCTGTGAGAAATACCAGTGAAGTTGACAGAAAAGTTAAAGCCAATTCAATCCCAATGCTGGGAATTCTAGTATGTATCTCGTCATAATCAAATGAAGGACATGAATGAAGGTTCCTTGGAGAGTGTAGGAACTAGGGAGCACTAATAGTGAATTTATTAATTTAAACATTAAGATTACATTTTAATGTTTATACGTACAATACGAGGTCGCGGGCTATAGCTATAGCAAGTGATTTAATAAAACACTTGGACTGGAGGACGTCACTGTCACTGGAGTAAGTAACCCAATTAAAAAAGATAACACGGCGAAGGTCGAAACTTCTGTTGCAATATTTGCAAATGAAATTATTTATTGCGAGCTTTTACTCGCGACTTCTTTCGTTAATACTATATTTCCAGCCTTTTTTTAAAACCTGATACTTTTAAACCTTTTCCAGGGATTGTTCCGAATTTCTGGGATTCCCGGGATCTCTATCCAATCCTTATCCGGGGTCCTTCTAATAAGTTTCCGGGAATTTTGCAGTATTTTCCGGGATTTCCGGGATAATAGGTTACCTATGTGTTAATTTTATGCAAATTGATCGAGCCCTTTTAGCGTGGTTGAGTAACAAACATCCAAACAAACGTACTTTCAGCTTTATAATGTTACTAATCGGCCCGGTGAACTTCGTATCACCATGGATTCCCAAACAAAGTTATATTTCCTTTAGATTTTTCCATCTTTTTATTTCTAAACCTTCCCAGAATCACAGGGAATACAACAAAAAAGAATCAGTCAAATAGGACCAGCAGTTCTCGAGCCTTAGACAGACTAACACACGGCAATTCATTTTTATATATGTGAAGAAGAAGATATTAAGAGTAGGTAGGTAGTTGCTCCGCGTCTTCGTCCGCCTGGAATTCGGTAAGAGCGTTCCTGCGGTTCTATTTCTTTCTTCTTTCAATGTCTACCTACGGTCCTACGGGCGTAGATACGGTCACGTGACTATACAGACGACTTCTTATTAGTATATTTACGAGGTCATACGAATATATAGTTTTTGTAAATGCTGTATACCTTAAGTGTTGCATAATTGAATAATCGTCATGTTCCATGATTTTTGTTATAAGGACTAAAGTAAACACTGTTGGCGCATCGCATCTGTCAATATATAAATAAACGAAGTCATGTTATACCTGTAAAAAGTTTCCCTAACTTGCGAATTTGTATGCTCTGATATCTAACGATATGACAGTGGTTCCTTATATAACAGACAAGTTCTCCAAGAACAGATAGCGATCTCATATCGGGTCGAATCAGTGGTGTAGCATCTAATAACTCACATCGACGCAACGGCAGATTTCCCGGCTGTAAACGACGCATCACGTATGTAGAATGTTATCACTTATCACGCGGTAAACAAATAATTTCTTAGATTGATGCAGTGTACGAATAATTGTGCAAGGCTCAAACTAGCAAAATAGTCCTTATTCCGGGGCCAACTACCCCTGGATCAAAGATCTCAAGGTAAAGTCTTCAAGATATGGGTCAAGTTCCGCCTTCAAGCGTCCCGTCACCAGGCCCCCTGTCTTCAACAGTATTGTCATGCCTCTATCAACCGGACTTTCCAACATCCACCTTCCAACATTTGCTGGCTTCACTAGCAACAGGGCTTGCTATTTCACCACCGGGCCGAAGCACCTACGAGTACATTCGACGTTTCAGCTCCACCTGAAGCCTGAAACTCCACCACAGACCTAATATTCTCTACGGGGCAACCTGCGCGTAAATCGAAGGCTAAGTGCTATCGCTGAAGGTAAAGTCAACAGTAGATCTCCGACGACGGCCACCAACAGCTGATTGTCGCGAACGCCGACGATTCGGCCGGCATACAGCAGATCCGGCCGGAGCCACCAGGTTCTATCAACCGACTGATTTTCTGAATATGATCCAGTAACTTTATACATCAGCGTGTGCGTGAAATCCTGTAGTTCTGACTTTTTACAGGCCTGTTTATGATGTTGGCCTAATGTATAATCCAAGTTTGTGCCTCGATCGCCGAACGCAACTTTGTCAAAAATGAAAAAAACCGAGAAAATTTCGGCTCCTTTTCAGATTTTAGCGATGTTGACCCTAAGGGACTAGTTTTTGATACTAAGAAGACTAAATTTGCTATAATATGTATGACACTAGAACCGTTTATGTGCAGTTTCTGGGATAAAGCTTTTCAGATTTCAGCATTTTTCAGAACTTAGCAATATTTTAGAAGTCATCGAACAACTCTAGCAGGGTGTTTTTCAATTACCTCCGACGGAGTGTGCTAGTGTTGCTCGTGTGGAGTCACGAATTGGATCCACCTGTAGCATTTTAATTTCCTGCTAGCTTTTGAAGGCGACTTAAACATCAATATTTAAGCTCCTGTTTTTCCCGTTTCAGTAGGAATTTTGGGGAATCCTCTCTTAGTGGTCCCCTACACCCCCCAAGGAACCTAGCACGGCGTTGTGTTTTTCTATTTTTGTCTCCAAAGAGAATTTGTCACCTCCATTCTTACGAACATGAAGGTTTGTTGTTGTGGTATGTGTGACCTTGTGAACTTAACTTAAATTTGTTAGTCCAGACTAACGTGTCAGTTTGAAAACATTATTTTATTTTATTCTCTTTATTTAATTTTTATTTTTCTAAATAATTTGGTTGTAAAAAGTTCATTTCTAAATTGACTCTACCTATTTCGTATTCTTACTTGGTATGACACTGAAGGGTGTTTATTGCTTTCTTTTAATATTCTTTCTGTTTGACGCTAAAGACTGTGTCAAATACCCCGGTTTGCCTGATTGCTTATTACGAGACTCTAAATTGCGAAGTCAATGATGCTATGGCTACTTATTAGACAGAATCCTCCGTACTGTGACGTAATTTTATCGTCGCGTATTTCAGTCTACGTCTAAGATTAGTTTACCCTGATAGTGACTGATGACGCCAAGCTTCTAATCAGGGTATAGTTTAGGTACACGCCCCTGTTATTGCACCACCTAGAATCATTCAAAGCTGAAAGCGAACTTAAAACTGATGTAAATTTTGCAAATCGTTTACTGCTCAGACGCAACCACACACACAACCACTACGAAACAACATCGCTACAATGTGTTGCATTTATGACCTCAAATCTGCAGCAAAAAGACTGAATAACGCAAAATCGGCCCGTTACGCGACCTTCTTTGATTTGAAAATAGATCCCTCTGTTAAGTAGGTATTCCCGTCTTGTAACATTTTGAATAAATTGTAAGCAGAAGAAATGTAAGCTTGGTATTGGAAATATAAAGCGTGTCGCGACGCGGCTTAAAGGAAGGCCTCTCCATCCGGCCGGGAACTAAGCGCTGCGGGTGATTAAGAATCAATTTCCAGCGTTGAATACGAACAAAAACCTGCATGCACAAGTGTGCAAACGGGCCACCGGGTTACCGCGTTGTAAGAACCTAGAATGCCTAGCGACACCAGTCTAGACTTGTATGTGAAATGCTTGGCACACATAGATGTACAGTCGAGCGGCATATTGACTGCCGGTTTAATAACCGAGTTGGCGATCGTGTCGGGTCAACATTACCCGTGGTCAGAGTGCGTCGCCCCATACTTTATCATCGATGCAAGCTGAGTATCTTAATTAAGTAGGGAATTATAACGGAGATCTGAATCTGAATTAAGGTTGGATGTTCATTTTATGGGCTGACAAATTTTACACAGACCACTGTCCTATTTGCGTAGCTTGGGCTCGATTATCGAGTACACAAACGAGAAACCCAACCGTCCGAGGAGGGAAAAAAGTAGACTAAGCTTTCTTAATAACCTACTTCGACATCTACATTGAGAGACACAGTGATGTATCTGCGAGAAAAAAAAGAGACGCGTCACGCGCGCGATTGGCAACTAGCCCGCCCACAGACATTTATACCATAAAAACGAAGGAAGAAGCAAACTGCGAGAACAAACATTACACAGTTCATTCCTAAATGAAGCAATCGCAAAAAGAGAAAATCAACAAAAGCTGTTCAAACTGATCCGAGCCGAGCGTGCTAAGGATGCCACATATTAACGGCCCTTCCAAATGGTTACAAATAAATAACCTGCTACTATGTAGCAAGCTTGTAACTTTGTACAATATATGTACGCATGTGAAGATACTTTATTGCGATTTGCGACCTACGAGCACAGAATAAGTAATAGTAAAACATGTTATTCATACCAAAGTTGACAGGTGGCAGTGTGAGTCATTGATCGATTAATGAATGCCCTAACAATATTGTGTGGAAGGGCACGTTGCCTGCTTTTCACCACTATTTAACATTTTTCACGGAATTTCTGAATTCAACAAGAACGACTAACACATGTGTAAAGTGTGTTTGCTTGTTTGTCCTTTCGTTCCTTCATGTCGCACCGAGTGGACCGATTTGTATGAAATTTGGTATGGAGATAGTTTGAGACCCAGGCAATAACATAGGGTACTTTTTATCCTGATCTTTCTACGGGAACGGGTTTTCTACGGGTCAAACCAGTTTTTTAAATACTTCTATAAGTACTATGACCTATATGTATAGTATCATCGGGTACGCAGATTCTGAATCTACGCGGGACGAAGTCCGCAGGAAAAGCCTAGTAGAAAATAAAAGACTTAAGGCCATTCCTATACCCCATCTCAGCCGTCACTGTCACTCGTGCAACGAGTGAAAGAGAAAGCGCTACGCACAGAACGCCCGATTTAGTTAGTATTCACACGTTTATTTACATTTCTATAAAAATACCGCCTTAAAACATGGCATTTATAAAGTTGTCAAATAATGCATTTAATATGGATATTTTTTCTGGTATGTTTAGTTATATACTGCTTGATATAATAAACTGGAGTAAAGTAGGATTAAAGGTCCGAGTTAGAGGTTACTTTGTATCGAGCGAAGTTTCGTGAAACGTGTAACGAAAGCTGTCAAATTAAGGATGATATAATCAAATATAACATACTAGCTTCTGCCCGCAACTTCGCCCGCGTGGAGTTCGGTTATCGTGTTCCCGCGGGAACTATGCGTTTTTTCGGGTAAAAAGTAGCCTATGTCCTTCCCCGGGACCCCAACTATCTCCATGCCAAATTTCATCTCAATCGGACCAGCGGTTGAAGCGTGAAAAGGTAACAGACAGACAGACAGAGTTGCTTACGCATTTATAATATTAATATTAATAGGCATGGATATTTTATTCATATTTTTAGCTTTTAGAATTTCTTAGAAAAATATGATCTTTCATGAGCAATTTGACGACGCTGGGTCAGGGAATAAGCATTTCCATAACCAAGGCTTGTCTGACTGAATGCGTATCGAATTCTGCGTGCATATTATTAAAACGGCCATTACAAAAGTAGGTGTAAGCGGAACGAATAAAACCCCCAACATGAATGCAACGACTGCATCGCTGCACACGTAGAAAATTGCATGCAAGAAAATCATACGCAACCCAATAGGGACTATCGTTTCTTTGCTCACCAGTTGGCGCCACTGTTGACTAAGGTCCAGAGGTATAGCTGTCAAAGGCGACTCTATAAGATCGGCGCCGAAACAAAGTTTTAAATCTTGAATATCATTAAGTTTATTAATTATAAATAACTATCATCATATCGAGTAGATCTGTTGCAATGTGTTGCAGTTCCGTTTTGTTCGGTTTTTTTATTTATTTCTAAGCGTTCACATTCATCGCCGAATATTCCACATTTGCGATAATTTCACGAAGGAGATCACTCAACAGGTAAATTAAAGACATTATCATTTGTATCACGAAGCCCGCCAAAACCAGTGAAAAGTGAATGTTGTTGGACCTCAGGCGACACTAGCGCCTCTAGTGGCAAATTCACACGCGATAGCCCCCATTGAGTGTCGATAAGGCGATAACGTGGTCGGTCCAATTCGCTGCAGTACGTACCTACAAAGTGACCCCGCGCTCAATTCCCTCGCTTATATATTGCATACATACCTATACTTATACAAGCTACACAGAATATTCTGTTTGTATACTCATTCTTAGACGTATGTTATTGGCACAGGAACTTTACAAAGATTTATTTATTTAAACTTCATTGCACATATAAAATATATACAATTGGCACACTTAATGCCTAAAGGCATTCTCTACCAAACAACCATGATGAACCAATGATGTTGCCCATATCAAAATAGGTAGGTAGGAGCCGTAAGCACGTGTTGCGAATCAAAGTCCTCAGAAATTTTCTAACAATTTACGCATCATGTTTCTATATAAGTTGTCATTGCACTAGACATGATGTGGAAAGAATCTAATTTATACCACGTCTATACTAATAATAAGTCTGTAGAAAAGTCGCGTCGGTAAATTGAAAATTAAAAGAAACAATCAAGTCGAGGGGACTATATTAAACGATACTGAACACAAAACAACGATTTTTGGAAAAAAAAACTGTATTTATGTAAGTACGGATTTAACTTGAAAACTACTGGTAGGATTGCAACAAAATTTAGTATGGGAGTAGTTTATAACACTGGTCATAGTGGTCAACATATAGACTACTTTTTATCCTGGAAAAACGCATAGCTCCCGCGGGAACGCTATTACCAAATTCCACGCGGACGAAGCTAGTTCAAGAAAATAAGTTAACATTATAAGTTTCAATAGAAATGAGTACCTACGATTACATGACTCATTACCAAAGAAGTCTAGTACAACTTGTATGATGCCATTGATGATCCTAAAAAGAATTGTCACCAGCTTTGGGTCGGTCATTTGACACCGACTTTGCAGGCTGTCCGAGTTTGAAGTCGGTTTTTTTTTTTTTTTTTTCGGCTGCAGTTTCCAAATATGGATACAACGGGACGTAGGTCTCACTGTAGCCTTTGAAATTGATGAACCAAATCCAAAATCAAAAGTCCAAAATCAATTCATACACGTCCTAACAAACTTTAAGGAGTTTCCTCATTTCCTCATAGATCCCATCATCAGAACTGAACCAAATTAAAACGGAACCAATCCGGAGGTACCATTCGATCAAAAAAAGAATCATCGAAATCGGGCTCCGGCCCTAGTTCCTGGTTTACTCCGGTAAACCAGGAACTAGGGCATCCAATCGCGGTATACCGAGATCTCGAAATACCCGTAAATGGAGAACTGTAAAATATCATTCGGTAACATTGTAACAATACAACATGCAGCGGTGTAGAAGAATCCTGTACACCATAACTGCATAGTTGAATAGCTAGTGCGTCAATCATATAGGGCCGAATCTACAACATGGCCGTCTTTCGTTGAAGCTGTTCTAAAGTTAGGTAGTTGTAAATATTAACAACGAGCTGACCCGGCGAACTTCGTACCGCCCCCGTTTTGCAGGATCCTCCGCTAGTTAGTAGATCCAGAGATACGACAAAACTTGACACCGTGTGAACGGGCTGTAACAGTCATGCGAGACGTGAGCTGTCAATTGCGGAAGATGGTGGAAGCGAATTTACAATAATATTTAAAATCATTATTTTTTTGCGTGCACTTTTTTGATGTTTTAATGGTTAATATCCTGGAGACAAATCCAAAAAATAAAAGATCGTCGAAATCGGTATACAGCCGTTATAGAGTTATAAGTGGTGTAACTAGCAAATTTAACGTTTATCGACAATTACATTTTAACAAAGTTAGCGATTAAAAGACGAGAAAAGTGCTACTGGTATTTAATCATAATCAAAGAGTGTTTTTGCATACAGTGACGGTCTACAACGAACAGTTTTGGACGTTCTTGAAAAGGTAAGCGATGAAGAAGTACCAAGTCATGCTATAAGAATTTAGAAACCTAATTAAAACCCGAAGATGCGTACACATTTAAGATTGCTCGTGAAATCGTGACCGAAATAATGCAACAATGTAAAGATTCAAGATGTTTCAAGAAGAAAAGGAAAATATACTTAGGTCTCAGCCAACATTACAAGAAGACATCGTGTGATGCCGAGAAAATTCCAATTGGAATATGAAACCAAATGCCATGCGAATTCATTTCGAGATATCTCTTTAGAACTTTTCATCACCATGTGGAATCGTATGGAAAATCGTATTAAAAGCGATACCAGCAAGATCGCTTCACGTAAGCGGGCGAAAGTGAAACCCCACTTGACATCTGTTGCCGCCGGCGGGTTCAGACTAGGTAGGTAGGTACTAGGTAGGTATATCTATTGTTCACTTTACATAGGCATTACAAGAAATAGAGAGGGTGCGTAAAGGACTGTTTTATAAATAATAATTTATGATATAATTAATAATTGAACTAGACATCAATGCGAGTTGTATTAATGCGTTCGTAGTGATATGCCGAAAAACCTTGTCTGAAACAGCTTGTAACGAGGAAAATAAGACATTAACTAAAACCATATCCTGGATATTCACTTTGCTTTGAAAATGAACGATATGTTTAGCTAAACAACAAAGGATAATTTGACGCGCATCGCCTTTTCCTCCTTCAACTGGAGAAATTCATCGTGAAAAGCGAAAGGAGCCGTTCCAATAAGTCGGTCCGACGCACCGGTCCGGCCGGCCACACCGGCCTAATGTCAACACGGTGAAATCGAGAGTCGGATGCGCTAAAAATGCTAAAATATGCTAACGCAAAGAAAGCGCCCGCGTCATATTCGGACCCTAACAATGTGACGTAACTTGAAGTGTTACGTAGTAGTGCCAGATTATTAATAAACTAGCTTCCACCCGCGACTTGGACCGCGTGGAATTCGGTTATCGCGTCCCCGCAGGAACTAGGTATGCGTTTTTCCGGGATAAAAAGTAGCCTATATGTTGACCAGTGTTATAAACTATCCATCCATACCGAATTTTGTTGCAATGTAAAATATTGAAATTTAATGCAAATCGAGATTTTAGCGAATGCTTTTTTGCTGGTGCAAGGACCGTCCGGATAGCTAAGCGGAAGGGACGTATTGCTTGTAGGTACTGTAAAAAGTTCTGAGATCTTATGGAGAGCCAAGCTGTGGCGTTCAGAAAGTCATAATGTGGGGCTTGGTCGTTTCGTAAGTGACATGAAATTTAATATGGGCTAAGCTAACCAACAGATAGTTATTCACTACTATACAATACAATACAATACAATACAATATACTTTATTGAACACCACACAATCAAGGAACAGTAGACATAATATAATTACACAAAAAGGTATGGCATACAGCAGGCGGTCTTATCGCTTGATAGCGATCTCTACCAGACAACCTTTGGAACCTACTATGTTCATTTTGTGCCTATAATTGAGAAACCAAACGGCCAAGCCACACATTTTGACTTTTTGAACGACACAGCTTGGCTCTCCATAAGATCTCAGATTTTTTTACAGTACAAGCAATACGTCATGGCCTCACTTTACATGACAATGTTTTTGTGGGTTATCATCTCTTTTTGTAAGGTTTAAGGGTTTTAAGTCAATAAGTATTTTGTTATGTGTAAACCGTATGCTAAATACCAATTCTCATGTTCCTAGCTTGAAAATTAACGAGATTTCCATAGAAACTTTCATCCCCCTACCTATTTTAACGGGTAGGGGCAAAGTTCAGATATTTCTTAATTTTTATGTCGTTGTGTCTTAATCCTAGCTTACATACCAAATTACTACTGTACCTCAAGTGTATTTTTCGGACCTGGAAAATACTTCTCGACCGCGTTTGCGTTTACATCAAGATTGTATGAAAACTTGAACAGCGCCCCTAACGGTACGTTTTGTAACAAGGTTTAGCGAGTGTATTTTGATTAATACGAATGAGTGACGAGCGAGTAAGTGAGTAAACGAAAACGTTCACGTTTTCGAGTGACTTTTAGTATGACAGAAACGCAGTAGTATACGCAATTCGATCTGTCAAGGTCACTGTCAGGCTAATAGTTTGAACATTTTTGAAGATACTAAACATGGAGATAAAATTTAGAAGACACGCGGCATGCAGGACTTTTCAGTGCCTTACAAAATTGCTGGTATTGCCTACATGGCTATCTGTATAGCTAGTATTTGGGCAAGAAGCGAAAGAGAGAACTCGGTTGAAGAGTTTCCTACCATATTATAGTTGGGACTTAGGAGTTGTTTACAAGCATAGCTTAGAGGAAGAAACCGGATATAGCGCTGCGAGGAAAGTATATGGAATACCGATTAGGCTACCCGACAAGGCAGGAATGTTTTTTAATGAGGAACTGTTCCTACGATAGTTTTACAGAGATGTTTAAGGGAAGATACTTAAGTATTGCTAATGTTGTCTCGGTCCAAGAAGGGAAAGGCCAATTACAGAAATGTTCACAAGAAGCGTCATACTCCGCCCTACTCTAACGCCGCCTTATGATGGCCCATTTATAGTGGTTGAGAGGAGGAGCAAAGCATGGGAACCTGATTAATAGAGAAGGCAAAGCGACGTGCGAATCAATCGGTCGCTTGAAACCAGCCTTTTTGCTGAACGATGAAGAGGCGTACATCGCGACGTAGTCGATATAGGAATAGTCTTTCCAGGCGTGGAGGATTGTGCCAGCACCATCGGCATCGTCCACAAGGCACGGCACGGAAGAGAGATAGGCCGTGTCATGGATTATCGTTTCGGTAGACATAAGTACATATTGGGTGATGCTCACAAGAATTTCCAGTGTGTGACGGCACATTCTTGTGAGCCTCACTCATTTAAGCGTTCTAAATTATTATGAAATAAATCAACTTGAAACTAACCAAGAAAGTAGTTTGTTCTCATCATCACCACTCCCGCTACATATGTGGTAGATTAACGTTAAATAAATCATGTAAAGGGAAATACTATAAATGCAAAATTGTGGCTTAGTAGGTACTTATAGCTAAATAGAGCGGCCAACATTCTTGACTGATGCGAATACCTAAAAGCATTATATCAATCTAGCTTATTCCGACGGTGACTTCATTCACGTGGAATTCGGAGCGTTCCCGCGGGAATTATGCTTAGTAACACCCCCCAATTCCCCAAGGAACCTATATGCCAAATTTCAGCTTTCTGTGGTTAGTAGCTTCGGTTGTGCTTTGATCGATCAGTTGCTAATTGCTGACATTTGCTAAAGAAATATACATACTTACAATAAATAACACCAATAATAAACTCAATGGAATATATAGCATGATTTATTAGTGTTTAAACTACTTAGAATTCTGGTAGGAATCAGCAGTTGGCTCAGCCACGGGGTCTGGTCTTAAAGTTGCCACAGTTTCACTTGACTTGCTGGGGCAGAGCCAGAAGGAACACTGAAAGAAAATGTAAGTGTATATTAGGTATTTAATTGAAGCCGTGATGGTGGCCCACTACTAGGCCACCATCACCTATTTATGAAAGGGGACGACTGCCTGGATCAGTCGGGTGATCGGTCCTCCATTCGGAACCATTTCACCCATACCATCACCTATAGAACTCTTCATGCGGAGGATCGGCGGGCGTTAGAATCCGGCTCGCATCTGTGAGTTACTTTTGTGCAAAATTACCTACTACTTGGCTTTTCGGTGAACGAAAACATAGTGAATCGTAAAGAAACATGCACGCATTTGCGAAGTAATTCAAGAATGTAGGTACATGTGTGAGTCCCCAATCCAAACTGCGCCTGTGTAGGGCCCAAACCCTCTGCAGTGGATATTGCATATGTCAAATAAAAATAAATACTATTATTATGTCTAATACTTACTGTTTCTTGCTTCTATGCACGCATTCTCCTTTGTATTTGATAAAAGTAACACGAGCTGCGCCAATTCTTTCTACATTACAAGAAATTTGGCTCAATTCAAAGTTTGGATCTTAAAATATAATTCTTCTCTTCTGTTCTCTTATATAATCGCTTCTGTCTAAGTATATGCAAGACAATTTTGCCACTTTCAAGTATGGCCTACGGGCCGAGCATTGTATGGAGGAAACAATTAATGTACGATATAAAAGATAAATCAAGTAAACTTGGTGAGGCTCAACAAACGTCAACGTCCATCTTTCAACTCAACTCAACACACTTCGAGTAAACTATTCGTAAAAGGTTCATCTTTAACCTTTGAGTGCATTTGTCAACACCGTTCTCGCACACGTTCATGTATTGTCACCATCACTTTGCGACATCCGCTATACACTATAAAATTGAGGGTTTCTGTCTTGGACACTTCGCCATTATCAAAATATTGGCCTCAGGCCGGCAATTATTCAATAATAAACATTTAAATTATCATTAATATCAAATTTGAGGAGGCTTGGTAAACGTCAATCATGACAATGTCAAAAATGTGACGGAAGGCAGTGAGTTAAAACGTCTCGATCGCGTTTGCGTTTCTTCAGGTTTTTTCTGTCAAAATTGTCAAAAAGGGCATTAGTGTTGCCAAGTTACCTACATTTTCTAAAATTTCTAGGCAACCCGGAGTAATTTATGTAATTTAGTTTTTTGTTAAACCAAATCGAAGTACATAGTTATAGGTATATTCGTCACAAACGTGGAGTATCTCAACATTAAAAAAGAAAGACACACTTATACGTATGCGAAGAAGCTTAAATAAATAACATACTTAGTAAAAATTATCTCAAGAACACAATACAAGCATATTAAGACATAGACGACATACATATATCATTTATTTCACTTAAAAAATCTAAAATTTTGAAGTAAATTTGGATTCGACAGGTTCGAAAACCTAAGTTCTCACCTTCTCACGTGATAAAGTCGGGTGAGTAACTTTACTTCTTGCGTTTCGTTTAATTTACTTTTCAAACTGTCAAATACGAGCTTACACTCGCAGTTAGTCAGAAAACGTGTAAACGAATTCACATCCGTTTTCGTAAAGTAAATGTCACTCGCTGAATTGACTCCATGTTTTGCCGCTAGGGGTGCTGTTTGTGTTCTCATACAAAAATGATGAATAAACTAAAACGCGTTCGATGCGTTTAGCGCAAATAAAGATTTACACTCATGTGAGAAGAGGTAAAAACAAACCGAGCCCGAAGTTGAAGCTTACACTCGCGTGTTAAAACTAAACTGATCGTGAATAGTTTACTCGAATAACTTCGTGACATCGTTTTGCATTTTTGGTGTAAAAAATACACTAGACCTACTGATTTTGATTTTGATTCGACACGTTCGATTAACGCTCACGCGATTGGGCCGCCGGTACTGGCGCTATGACCATGATTTTCCTTTTCGTCGTTACGTGATTATACCCCTGTAGAGTCGCCAGCCTGGTACAAATGATTCGAAATCTTCTGTCAGTATCTTCCGGTCTATAGGCCTTTGCCTGATGGGATAAATCAATTAAAAACAATACTTTTTCTCACTCAATGAAAAGAACGCGATTTTGCTCACTGTTTTCTGACAGTCTGCTTGTTACATAAATAACACATGACACGACACATATCTTTTCTACCAGAGCCATTGATTGGGTGATCTGCTGAACTGTTGATACAGATGCATTGTACATGAAACTATGTATTGTGACGTCAATTTCGCGATCATTTTCCCTGAGGCGCGCAGACAGCTCGGAAATTCGACGGGTTCATAGCAGTTCAAATAACCGTCTCAGGTCAAAGACTGCTCTTTATCAGTCTTACAGTGTTGTTGTGATTAAAACACAAACCTAATTCGTTTATAAACGAAAGGACTTTTAATTCAACTGTATTCGTAGTCCAAAGTCTGTTATTTGCATTAGCGGGGCGAGCGAGATGACAATGGCTCGGAGAAGCATCCGGCCACAACATAATGGAAACGTCAGCGTGTATGTGACAACATTCTGGTGGACTATTTGATATTGAAAACTATTTACTTACGCAGTAGCGTGTCCAGCCAAGTTCAAGCTACCAGAACGGTATGTAATATATCAAGATCAAGATTTGACTTGGCTAGTTTTCACAAACTAAAATTTAGATACGTAAGGTATTGGTATATCTATAAACCTAACGGTAGAAGTCAGTAGAAAGCAGAGGTACCGACACTGTCTAGCGTATGTCCTAACGAAGATAAGTTGATTAGACACATACAGTCGAGTTCGCCAATATATACACACTTTTGCACCTTACCACGTTGTAATAAGGTCCAAAAGTGTACACATATTAATGAACTCGACTGTACTTATGCACCAACTATAATCAATTGATTTTTCGTATGCTAGTAGCTAATACTATAAGTAATTCACATGATTTTTTTCATAATTGTACTTCAAACAAAAGTCGTTGAAAACAGCTGTCAAAAAATAAATTGACATTTATTTCGTTTATTTTTCACGTATAAAATATTTAAAAAATTGTAGGGTATAGTCCCACTAAAGTTACATAGATGTGATTTTGTTTTGATGCCGTAGTTGCTATGGATTAGAAGATACACGAGTTTGAAAAAAAATGACAAAATACATTTTTGACATTATCTCTGTGACGGTTCAAGATAGAGGGCTGAAAGTTGGAGTGATTACTAGTTATGAGGTGACAAACAATTGACATCTTTCTTAGCCTGCTAAACCCTTTGATCAAGTTTTACTGGCCAGATGTTTTACTTCTTATCCAACGAAACAATTCTCACTCAAAACAGAGTCAACTGCAAATAAAAAAGATGAAAAATCCAGAATATTAAGACCGACATACGCATACGCTTGACCAGAAATTTTAGTGTAAAATATATCTTTTTTCTTCCTAGAAACAAACTGTGTTACAGTTTCTTTGCATAATCGGATCCTGGATAATGTTACGGTGTACGCTGTCTCGATGTCACCTCCAAAATACTGCAGTATCCTCTGTAGCAATCTCCTCAACGACGGGCGTGTGTAGATAAGTTAAGATAGACACTAGCTTATACTGGTGCCGACGCGTGACGGAGGCGTGATGGTGGCGTCATCCAAGGATCACGATAAAGGGATTAGGAAGCTATGTGAACTTGGAACCCGAGATTCCAATTTCAGTGTTTTCACGACTGATTCTGATAAATATAGGTTAGTAGGTAGTTGTTGGTAGTAAAAAAAAATCGTTTGTAGTACTACCCCTAAAAAAATATAGGGGTTGGAAAAAACACGGACCCCCAATTACACGATAGGAGGGTGAATCGGCATTTGGTAATGCTTGGAGTTCACGCGGAGGTAAGGTGGACTTCATATTAGACTTAAATCACGGTGACCGTCGAGTTAGCGTACACCGTAACGTTATCCAGGATCTAATTATGCAAATAAATAGTACCCAAATAGTACCTACGGAATATCTTGGTTAAAAAATAGTACCCTTAAGCTTCTCGAAATAGGTATGAAGCCTGTGCACGGTGTACGCTACCGAGCGTCAAGCTGGCGTACACCGCGTGGATCTCTGGAACGGCTTGGTTCTCAGGAATGCTCAAAAAACCGGCCAAGAAGCGAGTTAAACTAGCGTGGAGAGGGTTCCGACCCTTTCTTATTTTCAATGACGTAATTTTCAAGTTTGAAAAACTTCATTATATTTTTTTTCAAATTTAGCCCCCAAAAATAGGGTCTTTGTTTAAAATTCATATATTTTCGTTACACGCTCGTCTTTGGGTCACAAACTTACATATACGTACCAAATTTCACTGTGACAGACGGACGGACAAACACACGAGTGATCCTATAAGGGTTCCGTTTTTACCTCTTGAGGTTCGGAACCCTAAAAATAGTACCCAGATATTCTAAATGTAATAGAAGCCGAGATATGCCACCATTTAAATCTAAATCTACCGTTTCTGCAACCTTCTAGTTCCCTTACTAGTTTTTTTTTTGGTAAATTATATGAGGAAATAAGTTGGATAGAGCTAATTAACATTTAAATTTGTTCATAGCATATGTATTTGAATGACAATAACTTAGCATACTCGTTAGCATAATATATATCGTTGAAGCTACCACTAATTAGCTATCTAATTAGTAGAATAATGAACAATAGATCACTAAATATTTATTTGTTGTTTTGTAACTGCTCACACACTTCATGTACAAATGAAGAAATGTAGAGAAATGAAACTGAATAAAGAATGTATGGAATTCATATTGCATATATGTAAATGCCAAATACATTAGTAAATACTCATATGGTCAATAAAGGTACTATATTTGAATAAGACACTTTAATTACTACACTACAAGCATTTAAAACTGAAAAATTGAATTCAATTGAAAAATTTGCACTCACATATGATAAAGTTTTCCCAAGCACTATTTATTATATTTAGTATATGGGCGACCTAGCTTTGCTCAGGTAGGTAAAAATGTGTAAGCCCCAACCTAGCTAAATTGATTTTTCACCCCCATAAAACTTATATGTATTGCTTGGTTAACACTTCCAACTTTGACACTTGCACCGAATTTTAGTGGAAAGTACATATGTGTCAATGAAATCATGAAATCGGATGATTTCTATTAAACAAACAACACTACGCCAATCCAATGCTGAAATTACATTTGAAATATTAAAATCACTTATGCATGACTTCTTAATTATGTAAAAACTAATTACCTCCGCATAAGTGACTTTATATCGTGAAAGTTTGAGACAATTTAACTTACAACAATTACATTACAAGCCAAATACACAAGTAGGCAGAATATGTGGTATGCACCAGCCCGCCTCTTAAAATAGTTGCAATGGAATATTGTATGCAACGCTTACGCTGTTCATTTCATGTTTATTCAATCAAAGTGGTGTGAATGAAAGTAAGGTCTTAATCATGTTTCTACTACTGTTGACTTGTCAATAAAATAGCCAAGTGGCTAATTGAATTAGTTTGCACAAACAGCAAGGGTGTCTGATAAATGTTGACTGCATTAGCATAAGATTGAAAGTGGTGATGGTATGAGGAAAGTGGCTGCAACTTGAAGAGTCGCGTATCATACACATAACATTCAACTCAAGAGCAGTACCTAATGGGATAAATAAATATAAATATGCCATACGATAAATAAATAATGGGAAAGATCTCTAAAAGAGCAATACGTATAGGATATGTCGAACGAATAGTCTTATAAGATTTCTTGAACATTTTTCATCGAGATATGTCGAAATGAAATGAGTCCGCCCGCTAAAATTGACATAGAAAAGGTGCACGCGCAGACCAATTTGTCATTTTAGAAGAGTTTTACGACGCTCTTAGGAGTTCGTTTCCTGAGCGTTTTTCAATATCGGTTTGTTTGCAGTATGTCGTAACAAAGAGCCGAGCGTCGCCCACCTCACCCGACTCCTTCCATCCACGCTCAGACCGCTCAGTTAGTCAGTGAAAGTGGCTGATTGTGAATAAGTACTTGCTCCTATACTAATTACGTTCATGGTCAACACAGCTTCGCGACCAACTTTATCTTTACAGCGTACTTTCCATTCCTTTAATGTAACTAGCCAAAGTTTCTGCGATCATAAACACTAAATATTTGTCCTCATAACGGTATATAATATAGCAGCCGCTAGACTGTTTTTATCTGAAACTGCTATGTAACACTCACCTTGTAGTAGACATCCATGAGGATGCTGTCCGGTAGCGACCGCAAATCATTTCGCTCACACTTTGATTTTTGCAAGTAATTCACTAAATTCGTCAAGCACAGCTCGTATAAATTATCGGGTATTCTCTTAGCACGTACCGTCGACGCGTCAGCCATCTTGGCGAGGTAAAACAACAATCGCTTCATTTTGCTCGGGTGAATCAACACTTGACAGCTACGTACGACCGCTCGTGGCTATATTCAGAAAGTTCACTTATTGGTCGGTGCTGAGAACTTATTTGAGAGATTCGATCCTATTGGTAGTAGCGTATGACTACTAGGGCTGAAATAGGGAGGATCAGTAGCCTTTGTCTGTCATGACTTGTAGGTCAGCTGATAAGAAGCAAAACAAAGGGTGTGTGACCGGGACAGATAGTAATCTTAACGGTTACCTTAGATGGTTACACTTTAAAATTTGACAAATGTCAGCTGATTGTCAGTTCGGTGAATGGGCGCGGGAATTTTGAGGGAAATGGTACATCGCACACGGTTGACACGGTTATACACCTAGGACAGATGTGCGTAATCTAGCGCCTACTATTTTGAAAGCGCTATCATTTTAATAAAACTCACGCATTCTTCTGCTGGACAGAATACACGGTTCTACCTTTGGGTGTACCAAAAACACATTAAAAAAACCGCCTTCAAACCATCTTGAAACTACGAAAATCGATGTCAAGTTCAGTAGGTAGGTATAGAACTTGTATAGAAGACGTCATTGCACGCACATTCATTGCATTGGGTCGATTCATTTGATACCGTCTTCGTAGTTTTTAGGGTTCCGGATCTCGAAGAGGTAAAAACGGAACCCTTATAGGATCACTCGTGTGTCTGTCCGTCCGTCTGTCACAGTCGATTTTCTCCGACATTACTGGACCGATTAAGTTGAAATTTGGTACGTATATGTAAGTTTATGACTCAGACGGACGTGTGAATTTTTCTAATCATCATTTTAAAACAGGTGTCCCTCAGTGACTGGTACGGTACTGTGTTAAAGTGGGAATCCTAATCGTGTGGGAACATTGGGATTCAAATTAGCAGTTTTGTTGAACCTACGCATGATTTCTAAAAATACCAAATTTTATCAAAATCCGTTTAGTACTTAATGCGTCAAAGTGCAAAAAACTCCGCCCAATCGTCAATCCATAACTTAAATACAAACTTACTTAACTTAGTAATAAAACACATTTAAAACGAATTTCCATACATTTATTTAAACGTAACTATCCAAACACTAAAATAAACGAAACATGTCAAACTAAACTATCTTAAAGCTGTTTCAGAAAAGGAAATGCTAGTAACCCCGAGTTCACTTATTCGGGGTAGTATGGTACTGACTATAAATCAGAGAATGTGATACCAGTGGCAAACGTTTCTTTTTTCCGTGGCCACATTTTGTAGACTGTATCGGTGGTAATTATTGTTTACCAATGGTGAACTTGGATATTCCTTCAAGGAGGCTGATGTACGCGGCGTGTTCGTATCCGGTGCTGAAGTCGGACAGTTTCTGAACGAAATTATTGCTGATGCCTTTCTCCTCAAGGACGTTCATCAATAGATCGTAGAGGTACTGAAATAAAAAAAAAACGAAAATTAGAAGAAATCGCAAATTTTTCATCACTTAAATTGGGTTATGTTTATGCTGTTTTAATTTAAACGTCATTTATTTACGTTACATATCCGTCTTTGGGTGGGACCCTACATATTCGTACCAAAGGGCCTCGCCGGAATGCCATAGTAAAATAGCTCCTGAAATATTCTTATGCAGGTTTATTTGTCTTATTACTAGATACTAGTTGGCTTGGTGAAGTCAAATTCAAATTCAATAAGTTATTCAGCAAATTTGCCACATAGGGGCACTTTAACACGTCAGAAATAGTAGATTGTGTGACTAGGGAGCAAAATGGTATATTTTGTCGCGGGTGACAGATCGAATCCAGAGCTAGCGAGGGATTCAAGCTATGTCACCCAAGGTTTAAATAATTTTTCTATCGTGTTGCACACTCTGCTTTTCACTCCTCCTATGAGAAAACCAGTAGCAGAAGGGAACACAATTATGCTTTGCTCCCTTGCGGGGCGGAAATGGAGAGGGAGAAAAAAATCTCATTTTGCTTCCTCTAAACGGGGAAAACCTGTTACAATATAGAAGACGCTTAGAAAGTGATTCATTAGGGAAGGGATTGAAAATGGCAAAGAAACCCCACTTTTAGTGTATTTAAACCCACAGAATAGCAGTTTTAAAAGTGGCCCAGGGGACTGTAACCATGGCAACTATTGACATAAAAAAGTTGATACACCCATTTACACTTTTAGACAACGGAATAGTGTGCAAAAGTGTTAACATTTCTGTGACATCGACCATACCCGTATGTTTCGATGTGATTTTAAAGACGTTTCGCGTTAAAAATCTACTATCATTTAAATAAATAAAAAAACAAATTGTAGCCCTTCAGTGAATATAACCCAAATGATGGGATATAACTTCGCCTCCGAGCGTCAATCTCCCCCGATTTTGGCACCTGACCACCGCATTTATAGCAGTATCAAGTGTGGCGTAAGAAATGGGGTACACAACTATGGCATGACCGGGGATCGAACCCGGGTCCTCGTGCACGCCGGCCGAAGTACTGGACCGCTAGGCCATCTGGTCCAGTCATTGGCTGCCCGAAAATAGTGGTATATTTCGACGTCAGAGAAAACTTTACCTACTTAGCTCTATTAAGTCTCTTTGACTACTTCATTAAACTATTTTTCCTTAATGTAAACAAACAACAGTTAAAGAATGAAAAAGAAAAAATACAGTTCTGAGATACTAATAATACAGTTCTCAGATAGCAATACCTAAATAATAATGTAATGCATGATTTTTTAAATTTAATATTTGGTATTTGACTTTTCTATGAAAAAGCAAAATACGAAAGTTTCAGGTTCTTTACTTTAAAATTATCTTTATGATAAGTTGTACAAATAGCGCCATCTAGCGTGTCGATCATAAAACTTGACTTAGCTCATTGAAATTGCTTTTGACACATTTGAAGTTATAATATTGGTAATTATCAGAACCTTTATATATCATAAAAGCAATGGATCTGTCTAGCGAAATCAAGTTGATAGTAAATATAGTAATTTTTCCCACCGCGGACGATGTGCAAGAGGCGAGGCAGTGTGAACAGCCAGTGATCAGCTATAAATATGTGTCTCTTACTGACGCAGGATAATTTATCGATAGCTAATCGCTTCCTCGAAATGTGCCTTTACTCACCCCATCCAAAACGTCACCAGCGACCGCATAGACTTTGTCGTTCCATTCTCCCTTGTAAAGGGTCACTTCGTCAATGCCGAAGATGTCATCTGCAAGATCAAACAGTTACTGCTTAATATCTGAAGTAATCAGAACTCATTCATTTCAAAGAAAACTTGTGGCTTCAGTTGATGTAGAGATCTTCTACTATCTAAAGTCCCACTCCTTCACATTTCAAAACGCTTCAATTTTTTTATTATTATTTAAAAAGCACCACCAACACTCTCAACGCATAGTTGATGGCTGTCTCAGCACGCACACATGTGTTGAGAGTGTTGGTGGTGATTTTTAAATACATTGAAGTTTTTGAAATGTGAAGGCGCGGGACTTTAGATAGTAGAAGATCTCTATGTATGCAAGGTTCCATAGTGACTTGTGGGGGTTGGTTTTTGATATTGTTCCATACCATTATGCAGAAAAAGGCATAAACCAGATTCTGGATGTATGTATGTTTGCTGTACCCTGCAAATGGCACTAGACATCCCCAAATGCGAAAGTTGCCTAGTGTGGCGTAAAATACAGGGATGATTTGTTTGAATTGTGCTAGTTTTGGAGACCAATAATGATCTTCGTATTTCAATTTTAAGTGGCTGTACTCAGCCACTAAAAATTGAAATACGATTGAGTTCCAGCAGTCAGTATTTTATTTCTCACAGTAGAATAGAACACCCACATGTCAATTCTCAATGCAATGGGGGGGGGGGGACTATCGTTTCTTTGCTCACCAGTTGGCGCCACTGTTGACTAAGGTTCGGATGTATAGCTGTCAAAGGCGACTTTATAAGATCGGCGCCGAAACAAAGTTTTCAATCTTGAATCTCGTTAAGTTTATTAATTATAAATAACTGTCATCGTATCGAGTAGCTGTGCCGCAATGTTGTGCAGTTCCGTTTTAATTGAAAAAAAAATGTTTTTTTTTCAACCGTTCACATTCATCGCCAAATAATTCATATTTGCTATAATTTCACGAAGGAGATCAGTTTTGAACAGGTAAATTAAAGAAATTATGATTTATATCACGAAGCCCGCCAAAACCAGTGAAAACTGAATGTTATTGGACCTCACGCGACACTAGCGCCTCTAGTAGCAAATTCACACGCGATAGCCCCCATTGTACAAAGTAGATAAAAACCATGGTCTGAGAAAACAAGGTCTGCTACTCCGGGTTGTAACACCTGCACGTCAAAGTCGCGTTGCCATTTTATTGCAATAAAACAAAAACCCGGCCAAGTGCGTGTTGGGCCACGCGCAATGTTTAGGGTTCCGAAGTTGACGATGCCCAAAGTAGGGGAGCGGGGAGAATTGGAGCCTACTACAATCCATACCGCAGCATCGTGGGCATCATCAACTTCGGAACCCTACAGTGCGCGTGGCCCGACATGCACTTGGGCAATTTTTTCTATCTAATTAGACTTGTAATGCAACCAAATGATGTGTCTATGTTCAAGAACAGGCTCAATAAAGCCTCTCTAAGCAATAGCGCAACGTTGAGGAGTTATCTAGTGTTGGACTACCTCCTTTCAAGTAGGTTATCTGCTTATTGATCCCTTAGTGTAAAATTATATAAATACTCACTATATTCATCAGCGGAAGCTGAAGGCTGGTCTTGCAGAAAGGAGCAAGTGAAACCGAGGGTGGTGTCTCCGCGCACGATGTCCACCTCAAACTGGGGCTTCGATCTCATTTCTGAGAACTCCTGTTTCTCGGGTTGTATGTCTCCTTCGGCAAAATCTTCAGAGTCCACTGTGTGGTTGACATTAAATGTAACATTTATTCTGAAAAAGAAGTTTGATTCGGCATTACACTCTTGTCAAAGTTTGTTAGTTGTTGTACAACTGTAATAACCTGGACACGCGGCAGCGCCGGCAGCGTGTCCAGACAAAGTTCAAAGAAAAAGGAATTGGCAATGCAGTAGGTACAATGTGTAATATAACACGAACCATTTCAAGCAACTTTTGACCCCTTTACTCGTACAACTCAATAGCTATTTAACCTACATCCGTGAAATTTATCACATATTAAAAGTATGCAGCTTATCTGATAGTATAAGCATGAAAAAGACCAAAAAGTATGTCAAAGTTTCAGAGTGTAATTTTTTTTTTGCTTATTGTTACTGAAAATTTTACTAAATATATTGCTTACATTTCGTCCTTCAGGTTTTTGGTGAGCACCACCTCTGCGCCGGACCCCTTCACAGTGAACCCATCTACCTCCGTGGGTAGGGTCTTCGTCTTCTGAGCCTTTCTTTCGGCCACAATCTCCTCTGTGAGGAATTCCACCAGCTCTCGCTCACCTAGTCATCAATATTTATTAGCTCCGTTTTTCATACAAAATTAACCCACAGCGAGCTGATCACAGTAAAAGTAACAACTAATAAATACCAGTGTGTATAAATAGAACTATGCTAAGTTTGTATACTAAGTGAATAGCACCGCCTATACGGTGTTACAAAATAAGCCGTAAAAAATACAATAAATTATCAAAACCAAAAATATTGCCAACCCTACTTGTGTTTCTCATTTACAAAGGTTTGCAATCCCAATACTAGGATGTCGTTATCCTGTACTGGCTTCGAAAAACTTCAAGTCGGAAAAACGTTACGTGTTACGTTGTCAATTTCAATACTTAATAATGTTCATTTAGTATTTTTCTCAATGTTTTCTGGCTCCTAATACAATATGATGACAAAAGCCACGAAGATGGCAAATTAAATCATGCTCGGAACTGCATCGGCAACGATTGACCACCTGCTGAACAGTGACAACTATGATCAACCGATTATCATCCGCTATCATCAGACCACTGCAAGTGGCCGTCCAAGCACAGTCGATTCCAGGTTGTCTGAGTTAGCGTGTAAAAATTCAGTATGAACCGTGTTCCTATAGATTCCATTTTCTTTACGAAAAAGTAAGTTTGCTGGGTTTAGAATGCTCCGTTGGTTAGATCTTTTAAAATCTTCCTTAAACTGGACTTGTCATATCCATCCATCAAAGCAAATTCTGTTTTTTGTTTCAAATTTTACAATTTTTAATTTATTTGCCAATTATTGGTAGAATTATGACTATTTGTCATTCCATGGAAAGGTATTAGGTAAAAATGTACATGAGCTTTCTGTGTAGTTAGTATTTAATTTTACTGAAATAGGGTTAACAAATTAATGAAAAATTAATTTAAAAAAATTTTTGGTGGTATACAGAATGTTAAAAAAATACTGCCCGTAAAGCCGAAAGGGAGTCTATTGTAAACGAACTCTTTATAGGGGATCCTTTAACCCCCTTTCGGCTTTACGGGTATTTTTGTAACACCTGTATAGATCTAGATAGATTATCAAGACTGACAACAATCATTCCAATAAAAAACTTGATTCAAATTTAGATTATAATAATAATAATTAGTAATGTATGCATTACTAATTTATTGAAAGGGTGAAGGAAATGTGATCAGGACAGTAGGGAGAAGATATAAGAGGATATAGATTAACTTACCAGAATAGAAAATGAAAAAGGAATAGGACTAACCTAGGGGTTTAGAGGCTCTCACTGCAGTATCTTTTTCATGCCCTTCTAGAAAAAATAATAAGAATCAATAGAGGAAGGACCCAGGGTGGATGAGTTAAGCATGGTGCAACCTACATAACCTCAAAATGAACGTTACCTTTAGTGTGAATTTCTTTCAAGCCGCATCCGCAGCTGCATGTGTTGGAATGGTTGTGCAGCAGACCAGAGGTCGAGGTCCCACCCAGCCTTTTGGAACAACTCATGTGCCATATTCCTCTCGTGAAATCGCGTTTGACGGGAGCCTGTGCTCGACTTACAAGTGCGCTCGCCAAACTTGTATTCTTTACGCAGCCCTGTATTACTCTATGCGCTGACCGAACCAAACCGCTCATTTTAAATATTGCTTTCAACACAGGTCCAAAATTGAATTTGAGAAAATTATTCGAAAAATGACAGAGAATGCTTGCTAGCTCGCAATACGGCGCCGGTCGGTTTTTCTTTTAATCTGTGTTCTTTTCATAGATAAAAAAAAATGTATTAATAGTTGCCAGGATTAAAATTCATCATAAGAGGGTGCGCCCACGGGTGACTTTTGTCACCGTGACAAAAAAGTTTGTTACCTCAAAAGTCACGTCTCCATAGCGAACTGAAGAAAAAGTCACGCGTGACAAATATCACCCGTGGGCGCATCTCCATACATCTCCTTGGTCTTGACCTAGTGACGAAACTGTCACGGGCGACAAAAGTCACCCGTGGGCGCATCTCCATACATCTCCTTGGACTTGACCTGTGGACTTGACCGAGTGACGAAACTGTCGCCGGCGCCAAGTTTCCCGTGGGCGCACTCTCTAACTCGTAGTATAGGGAAAGCCTACTCAGAGGTATGGACTATAAAGATTGCGCTTCTTTACTTCAACCCTCCTTAGTTATGTCGTATGTGAACTAGGTTCGTAGATATGGAGCTAGATGGCGCTGTACGCACTAAGCGAGTGACAACTCTATACTCTCTAACTAGCGCTCATAGCGTATTTCGGGACACTTTGTGAGCGTGCTCACAACGCTCAGGAAATTGATGACGTCATCGATCGACGCTCACGGTGCTCACGCTGCGGGGCATGGGCGCTGTGAGCGCAAACGTCAAAGTGACATTTGACTATACATTTTACAGGACATGATTCCCTATTTAAAAAAAAAGGTTGTCAGTTACTACTGTTGGCGCCGTGAGCGTGCTTATGATCGTTCCGAATCATAAACGCGCTCACACGGTCGTGAGCGTGACAATCAATTCTGGACACTTATGAGCGTTGTGAACGCTGTGAGCGCTTTGAGCGCTATTCGGAACGTACCCTATGTATATTGAACTCTACTCTATAGTCAGTCCTTGTCTATGGTCCTTGTTCAGTCAGTCAGTTGTCAGTGTCAGTCAAAGAGTAACTCGCATGCGGTCAGTCCATGTTCGGTCGAAAAGTTTTACGATATGGCCAAAAAAAGGAAAACTCAATCCAAATCAGCGGTTGCTCACAAGCCATCGCCGGTCGAAGTAATAGTTGAAGACGTTACCTGTCATCCGTTATGTTTACATGGCCCAACGCTATTATTTTCGTCAGAAAAAGGTAGATATTACTCCTGCTCTTCATGCCGGGACAAAAAGGACTGCACGGTGCACATAGAAGAAGACGAGTGGAACAAAGAAGGCGTGAAGAAACGCAATGAAAAATATTACAGTTTGATTCCTAAGATAGATAAAGTTGTAGCTTGGAGCAACTTAAGTGAGGTTAGTTTCTCAGCATGCTCGTTTCTCTCAAATTCTCTTCGTAATATATGAAATATCTGGTGGCTAAGTACTTACAATACAATACAATACAAATACTCTTGATTGAACACCACACAATAGAGAAAAAAGAACAGAACAAAAAACTTACTACTAACTTACTTACCTATATGTTGCTTAAACTAATTATCTTTTTATGGCTAGGTAAAATCCCGCCATTCAACAGACAGAGCCTATTGTGATACATGCCAAGAGCTGTATATCCTTTCCCAAGGCAAGAAACACCTGAAAGATCACAGAGTCATAACACCGCTCAGTGACGAGCAGCTGGCTCGGCCTTCCTCCTGGCTGCCGCCACTGGAAAATGATTCTGTGGAAGCACAGTACCTGTTCACTAAGAAATCCGTCAGCTGTGTGCTTGGGATTTTAAGAAATAACAATATAAAGTATGTGGAACATATTTTTTTTACTAATTACCATTGTTTCAATGAGAACTAGCTGTATCCCTCCCCTTAACACCACACTCTCTTTGTACACTCCCTAAGAAACCTACATGCCAAATTTCAGTTTCCTATGACCAGTGGTTTCGACTATGCATTGTCATCAGTTTTATGTACATTGATGGAATGAAATTACCTGACTTAAATTATTTCATTATCATAATGCAACCTATTCATTAATTCATAAAAAAAGCAAATTCTATCAGAAGTTACCTTAAATTTCAGCTTCATTAAATGAACTTCTCTATTGAATTCAATTACAAATAATTGAAACCCAGTTTAACATGCATATTACTCTAATTTAATTAATTAAGTAATTACTTCCACTATCTCTGAATTATAATAAAATCTCTTTCAGAAACATTCTATGCATCGGCACCCCATCCATTCATGAAGCAGCCCTTGCAGACCCCGACTTCAACTCCCTATTGCTTGACTACGACACCCGTCAGCACCTGTTCCATGCCCCCGCCAAGTACCTTTGGTACAACATGTTCAACAACTACTTGTTCAATGGCAATGATGATGAGAAAGTGCTCAAAAAGTTCTTTAAGATTTCCAAGTGAGTTATAGGATTTAACTATTTCATGTTAACAACTCTTAATAACATGAAAATAATAGCATTATTATACTGACAAGACATTGATCTACTTAAAAGTGTACAGCGCAGAGCAACAAAATACTCCTTCAAATTAAGGCTATAAAGAAAGATTATGTCCAATACTTTTCAATAATCTTCCTGATAGACTAAGGAAAAAGAAGTTGTCGTCATCCCTATAGTGAGTCAAATGCTTTGCAGTAGTCCACGAAGCAGCAGTAAAAGGTGATATTATATTCCTTACATTTTTCGAATATTTGTCTGACTGTATGTATGTGGTCCACTGCAGAGTAGATGCTTCTAAATCCCGCTTGTTCTACCGGCTGGTTCTCGTCTAATGTTCTCGTGATGCGGTTTAGGATGATTTTTGAAAATGTCTTATATATATTCGACATTAAACTTATAGGCCTGTAATTGCAGATGTCATTTTTGTCGCCTTTTTTGTGAAGAAGTTTAATGATAGATACTGACCACTGCACTGGTATCATTTCCTTTTTTAAAATCATGTTGAAGACTTGCGTCAGAGTCGGTATGATGTGCTCTTTGGTTTCAATTAGCGTTTCATTGGGGATATTATCAGGCCCTGAAGCTTTATTTGTTTTCTGTGTGCTGATTGCCTTTTCCACTTCTCGTTGCATTATTGGGGGTACTTCGCTTTTATCCGGTAGATCTATGCACTCGCATACCACTGAATTGGAATATAGGTCTTTATAGAATGCCAGTGGCGATGTTGACAATATCTTTCCTTCTAGTTCGATCGTTGCCGAATCGGTCTTTTAGTTTAGGCACCCATTCTTCCTTCTCTTGTAATATTTTTATTGCTTTTTTAGTACCTCCAGTAGTGGCTATTAGATCTCTTAGTGTTTTTCTTCTGTGTTCTTGCCTGTCTTTTCTAATGTTTGTTCTTAATAGTTTACTTGTTTGAGATATTTGCTTTCTAACTTCTGCTGCTTAGGTGATGATTGAATCATTTCTGCTATTTTATTCATTAATTGTTTCGTTTCTTCCGACAGTATGCCTTGCCCTTTTTTTATTTATATTTCTCGTTCTCTTACATTTATTTATAACTTCAGTCAGTTTATTTTAGGTATCTGTTATGTTATTATCGGAGAGGGTTTCTTGTAGGTTCTTTCTATCTATCTATCTATTAAGCCCTTTTATTCTGAATTAGAGAATGTCTCTTAATTCAGTGTGCCGCTTGGCAAAGGCCTCCTCTAGCTCTTTCCATTGTGAACGGTCATGGGCCACTCTCCTCCAATTTGGGCCCGCTGTGAGTTTAAGTTCGTCCTCCCATCTTCTGTGGGGTTTTTTCTGGCTCCGTTTGCTATCTCTGGGATACCAGTCTGTTAGTATTTTGCTCCATTTTTCTTGTTTGTCCCTTATCATATGGCCAGTCCACCTCCACTTTTGCTGGTCAATTTTAGCTAATATGTCGGATACTTTGGTTTTTTGTCTTAGGACATCATTTCTAACTTTGTCTAGTTTCCGTGTTCCCGTCATACTGCGTTCCATAGATCTTTGGCAGCACTGGAGTTTATTTCTATGTTCTTTTTTGAGTGCCCATGTTTCGCAGCCATATGTAATGCAGGGAAGAATGCACGTGTCGAAGACTTTTCTTTTTACAGCAATACTTAGATCTCTGGATTTCATAATTTCTTTTAAGGACCAATATTTTCTCCATCCACTAGCTATTCTTGTGTTTACTTCTTTTGTTGTTTGGTCACTCGTTGATATTAATTGGCCTAGATAGGTGTACTCGTCTACGTATTCGAGAGAGTGGACACCCGTGCTTATGTCTACTTTGTTTGAGTTAGTTAGTAGTTTTGTTTTCGTGATGTTCATTGTCAGTCCGACTTTGCCACTTTCTTCGCTTAATGATTGAATCATAGTTTCTAGTTTCTTTGGATCATCTTCGAATAGAACGATATCATCCGCGAATCTAAGGTGGTTTAATTTCTTTCCATCGATGGTAAGACCTAGGTGCTCCCAGTCTAGTTTGCGGAAAATGTTCTCTAGGACTGCAGAAAATAGCTTGGGGGACATTGGGTCGCCTTGCCTCACGCCTCTTTTTACTTTGAACTCTGGACCTGTTATTTCGAGTTGAATTTTGGCTTTGCTGTTTGTATATATGATTTTTATGATGTTGATGTATATGCTAGGGATTCCCTGACTTTCTAAACTCTCCCACATGGCTTGGTGGCTTATACTGTCAAATGCCTTATTATAGTCTATGAATGCCATATATAGCGTTTTGTTGTACTCGTTATATTTCTCCACTATCTGCTTCACTGTGTGGATGTGGTCTAATGTTGAGAACTTTTTCCTGAAGCCGGCTTGTTCAATAGGTTGGTTTTCGTCTAGCCTTTGACTTATTCGTTCTAAAATGACCTTTGAAAATATTTTGTAGAGGTTGTACATTAGGCTTATAGGTCTGTAGTTCCCTATGTCTTCCTTTGAGCCTTTTTTGTGTAGAAGGATGATGCGCGATGTCTCCCATTGTGTAGGTATCCATTGGGCAGTCATTATTCTGTTGAACAGCTTGGTAAGTACAGGAGATAATTCTTCAGACATGCCTTTCAATATTTCGTTGTAGATTTTATCTGGGCCCGCTGCTTTTTCTAACTTCTGACTTTGTATGGCCTTGATTACTTCACTTTGTAGTATTTCGGGTTCTGATTCCAGTTTCGTTAGTTGGAATTGGCTGGTTTTGTCTTGCTGTGTTTGAGTTACAGGATAATCTAGGTAAAGCTGTTCGTAAAAGTGTGTAGCTGTCTCTATAATATCTTTCCGTTTTGTTGCAAAAGTTTTTCCTTTTTTAACTTTTGGAATCCATTCCTTGTTTATCTCTCTTAGTTCCTTCCAAGCTTTTTGTACGCCTCCTGTTTTGATTATGTGTTTTTCCAGAGTCTGTAATCTTTTGACTTTGCGATCTCTTCTAATGTTTTCTTTTATTTTTTTACTAATTTCGGCTATGCGTTTAAGGTTATTTTTCTTCAGGTTTCCTGTTATTAGGTTTTTTCTTTCTTCTATTAGTTCGAGTGTTTTCTCGCTAAGTTGATACTTTTGTTTGCTCTGGTTGATTATTTTGGGAGCTGTCAAATGTTCTTCAAGTTTCTGGTAACTTCTTTTGATGTCGATATTTTCGTTTGTTATTTCTTGAAGATCTTCTGACAGGGCTTGGGTATTAGCCTCATAATTTGGGTTAAAGGGCCTATCAGGTGTTGTCTTTATATGCTTTCTGGTAGGCTTTGGGGGTTTCATTCTGAGTGAGCTTCTGACTAGCCGATGGTCCGTATTAAAGTTTAGTTTGTGTATAATGGATGTGTCCGTGAATGCCTTTGGAGTATTGCTCATTACATAGTCAATTTCATTTCTGTATTTCCCATCTGGGGACCTCCAGGTCCATTTGTTGTTCTTATTCTTTTTATAAAGACTGTTTAGAAGATACAAGTTGTGTTCGATCAAGAAGTCTACAAGTTTTTGGCCATTGGGACTTCTTTTACCATTACCGAAATTTCCTATTACATGTTCCATGCTGTTTTGCTTTGCTCCAATTTGCGCGTTGAAATCCCCCATTAAAATGAAATGGTTGTTTGAGTATTTGATGGCTACTTGTGATAAATCTTTATAGAGAGTTTCGATGACTTGTTTGTCGGCTTGTTCAGTTGGGGCATAAGTCTGGACAATCGTCCAGGGCTTATTGTAACCGGGTATGCTCAGGTTGAGAACTGCTATGCGGTCAGAGATTCCGATTAAATCTATGATATGCTTTTTCAAGTGTTTCTTTATTAGGAAGCCTACGCCCCTTTGACCTCCTGGCTCTCCTTTGGTGTACATTATATAATTTGTTCTCTCTTCGATTGCTTCTTGGGGCCTTCTCATTTCGCTAATGCCTAGAATATCCCATTTTAAGTTATTTAGCGCTGTCTCCAGTTCTAGTAGGGACTCGGCAGTTCGTAAAGTTCTCGTGTTCAGAGTTGCTATGTGTAAGTGTTGATTTGCTAGAGGGTGATGGTCTAATACTCCCTCGGTGACCGGCCGTGGTGGGAGATGGTTTGGTTGTTTTTTGTTTGGTTGTTTTCCTTTATGTTTAGTTCGTTTTGGTATTGTTTCGTTTATAGTTGTTTGTTTTCTGTTGTCGTCGTTTTGCTTCCGGTATGAGATGTTCTGTAGTTGCTATTGTTTACTTGCAGATGGTTGGGAGTTACATCTTGGACGGTTCATGAATTCAAATGCGTTTGTTTTATTTATTTTTGAGGGGGCCGACTGTCTCGGTATGTCGCTGTGCTCATTATCAGATGTTGGTGTTTTTGATGGGGACCTTTTCCTTTTCTCATTCAATTTGTCTTGGTTTGTTTTTTCTTTTATTATGAGTTTGTCGTATCTGATTATTGCAATCTTGCCCTTCTGAATTTCCTCCTTCTTTTTAATGTTTAAGTCTCTTCTTATTTGCATTACGTCCTTGGGAAAGTCTTCTGAGGCATAGGTGTTTGCTGGGAGTTTTTTGCTGTTCTTTAAAACCTGCAATTTCCTCCATGTTAGGGTTAATTTAACCAGTATGGGTCTACGCTTTTTATCCTCCTTTTTCCCTAGTCGGCGCGCTTGACAAATTTCCCACTTGTCGAAACTTTCCATTTCTCCATCTTTCATCGCAGTGTTTAGGGTTTTCAGAACCAGTTCTATTAATTCACTGTCATTCCGCTCGGATTCTTCTACTCCATGTAATATTAGGTTGTTTTTTCTGACCTCTCTTTCCAGATGATGTACTTTGTTCTTGAGCACTGTTACTTCACTTTTTAATTTTAAGTTCTCTTCCACTAGTGGGGCTAGTTTTTCTTCTATAGTAGAGGCCATGCATGTCTTAAGGTTCTCCGTTAAAGAAGCAGTGTGTTTTTCAAAGTCTTTTCTGAGTGCATTCATGTTTTCATCCATCCTCTGTAGAAATGTTTCCATGGTTTTCTCAGTCGACATAGTTTATAATATTTCTACTAATTCGGGGTTTTTTTTTTTCCTGGTATCACCGATTCGAGGCTGGTATCCCTTTTTGTGGGTATTTTGGTATCTTTTTGCTGGCAACACCGTAGGCGCCGTCAGCTGTCACTGTCACTAAGCGGATGTGATTATGGATTTTAGAGTCGTTAAGTTAGGTTATGAGTGTGTATAGTTATTGTTATGTATGTCTCACAAATCACTTTACGACACTATTTTCTTTTTGAACTGCACTTTTTTCCGCGGATTCTTAGTGATTCACAATCTTTAGGCTTTGTTTTAGATGTATTTTAAAGTTTTAATGTTCTATCGTGGTTTTTGCACTAGATTTTTAATAAAAACACTAGAGACACTTTCAGCGGTTATCCTTTGACAGTTGCCGTACCGGAAGTCCTTTAGTTAGTAGGTTCTTTAGTTCTTCCTTAAGTTGGTCAGCTGTTATTTGTGATGATTGGTCCTTCGAATCTCGGTACTGGCGGACAAATTGTCTTGTAGGTTTAGGTGGTATAGACTTTAGTCGAGCTCGGACCATTCGGTGGTTTGTATTGAAATTTAGGCTCGCTAATACGCCACAATCTTCAAATCATCTTCTTCGATTGGTCAGAATGTAGCCTATCATATTTTTATAGCGACCGTCCGGTGGTATCCAGGTCCAATAGCTGTTCTCTGCTATCTTAAAAAGTGTGTTTAAAAGATTTAAGATATTAAAGTAGTCAAAACTAAAGGATCAGGCGCGCCAGCTTGACGCTCGGTAGCGTACACTGTGAACAGGCCTTATATTTCGAAAAGCTTAAGGGCACTATTTTTTTAACCTAGATATTCCGTAGGTACTATTTGGGTACTATTTATTTACATAATCAGATCCTGGATATCGTTACGGTGTATGCTATCTTGACGGTCACCACCCGCGGGCACAGTCTAAAGGTCATTCACACTCCCTCTAGTTCCAATACCCCTGGCAGTTTTCCTGCTCACCAGTTGGCGCCACTGTCATGTAAGGTGGCTGCCAAATTGTTATTACACACAACAGTGTCCATGTCACTGTGACGTTTGACGTTTAGGACACTTCATTGTTCCCAATTTATCGTGTTATGTTATGGCATATGCTGTGCTTTGGCAACACTGCACCTCACGCGACTATCGGCGAATTCATAATTATTATTACGCTTATTGTACGCAATTTTTTTTGCAATCCGTCCAGTAGTTTTCTAGTTAAATCCGGACATACATACATAGGTACATACATACAGTATTTTTTTCTAAAAATCGTTATTTTGAGTTCAGTATCTTTTATATAGTCCCCTCAACTTGATAGTTTCTTTTAATTTTAGAGCTGGCGGCATATGTGTTGTCATGGATCCACCATTCGCTGGTCGCGTTGAACCATTGGTTCACACCCTCAAAGAACTGTCAGCTACGTACCGAAAAATTTGCGAGAAAACAGAAGACGAATGCCTACCTGTCATCTGGGCCTTCCCGTACTTCTCTGAGCCTTACATTAGGAACCTTATGCCGGAAATGAAGATGCACGATTTTCAAGTAAGAATGTTTGAATTTATTCAAGTTACAATTCTACCGGTGTTTCAGCCGCCTCATTACCATTTCGATAGTAAGCTTAAAGAAGGATACAAGTTTTTACGCCCCTCACCCCCGCGCACCTTGCACAAAATGTAGTCAAAGAGGTAGTTCCAGTTATTGGTTACTAATTCCGAATTCCATGCTATCCAGTGTCACCCCACAACACGGGGAACGCGAGAGAAAAAAAAAATACATCGTCACTTTACGCGTAGAGCAGCCCAAAAAAAAATACCACTTTGTCGGCTTGACTCATATATACATAGAAAAAGTAAGGTCTATTATGTATATTAATGCCAAATTATAGCTTTCTAGAACTAAGCACCTACGAGCTTGCTGCGGACGGACGAATAGACGGACAGGCGTTTCGAAACTATAGGGTTCCTTGTGGAGCCTGGAACCCTAAAGACTGAAAAACATGAATTAGAATTACTGAGCTCCCTAAGTAAATTGCAGCAAGATGAAGCATGTCAAGTAGAAGTCCGTGCACCATAAAACCTTGTAAATTTTCAGGTTGAATATGAGAACCACAAGAAATTCCAAAACAAAGGCAAGGGTCGCAAATTCGGATCACCAGTGCGATTCTTCACAAATCTCCCGCTAACCACCATAGACATGTCGAACGATAGTAACTACAAACTGTGTAACAAATGCAAGTACTGGGTGCTTGCTAGCAACACCCATTGCAACAAGTGTGGCGAGTGCACCAGTAAGAATGGGATGAGATATAAGCACTGCAATGCTTGTAAACGCTGTGTGAAGCCGACATTCTTCCATTGCAAAACTTGTGAGCGTTGCTGTCTTGAGAAAGGGCATGTTTGTGGAGTTATTGTGGAATCACAGGTAAATTATTAAGGCAAAGGCTTTTTTTATGCTTCGTACATTTGCTGTGTTCTAAGGCGCTATCGTTTTCCACTTTTATAGTGGGAAAGATTTCTAAACTGACAATTGACAGCTGGAGACCCCCATCCCATAGCACCTAAAAACGTATCACTCATCTACATATAAATGAAACAGCTCATGACATGGAGAAAAGGGGCGTCTTACTGGACGAACGGTGGTTGTTGGTGTAGAAAAATGCGATTTTCCAAAATACTGTATTTGCGTAATACAAATACAAAGATGTGCGCACGCGCTGTGCAATCGGTTTCTAGCCGAAGAAAGACGAAGCCCACCCATAGCGGTGGGGCATGGTCTAACAAAACAAGGTCTGCCGATCCGGGTGACGTGTTTGTCACCCTTAAGTCAAAGTCGAGTTGCCACTTTATTGCAATAAAACAAAACCGGCCAAGTGCGTGTCGGGCCACGCGCAAAGTATAGGGTTCCGAAGTTGACGATGCCCACAGTACCTTTCTAAGACTTATTAGCATCTAGCTAGCCTGTGGTATGACGTGCCCGCCCGACGCCCCTGCCGCTCGAGAAAAATCATTGGTTTTTTAATCATTTCATAAGTTGATAAACTATGACTCGTAATTTTGTACAGCCTACTTAGCTGTGATAGTTTTCCTTCCAACTACGTTATATATGCCATAACCGTGATTTTTTTCAGCCATCCAAATACCACCATTTAGCTGGCAGGGGGGGACACGTGACTCTAACAAAAAATAGCACTTTAAAGCTTAATATTTGACAAACGCATCACTTAATCAAAAACCGGCCAAGTGCGTGTCGGGCCACGCGCAAAGTATAGGGTTCCGAAGTTGACGATGCCAACAGTACCTTTCTAAGACTTATTTAGCATCTTAGCTAGCCTGGTGGTATGACGTGCCCGCCCGACGCGCCTGATGCTCGAGAAAAATCATTGGTTTTTTTAATCATTTCAGTTGGTCGACTACGACTCGTAAATTTGCACAGCCTACTTAGCTGTGATAGTTTTCCTTTCAACTACGTTATATATGCCACAACCGTGATTTTTTTCAGCCATCCAAATACTACCATTCAGCTGGCAGGGGGGGGACACTCGACTCTAACAAAAAATACCACCATGGGGTACGCAAGAAAAAGAAACGACATCCCCACTTTACGAGTAGGGGAGGTACCCTATAAAAAAAAAAAATGTACCACTTTGTCAGCGTAACTAATATGTATATTCATGCCAAATTACAGCTTTCTAGAACTAAGCATCTCCGAACAATAGTGCGGACAGACGGACGGACGGACATTTATTGTATCATGGCGGAGGGGTGGGGATGGTGTACGGTTGACCTTAGGACGCTGTATGCGTATGTGGTGTGGTACGGTGGACTCACATGCTGGCGTTAATATTGAAAAAAAAAAATGCTTCATAAAACAACGAGAAGTAAAAATAAATCTGGCGGATCTGAGATTTGAACTATTTTGAACCTGTTTAGAACAAAATATTACTTACTGGCAACACCGGTGAGTGAGTCGACCAAACCGGCACGAACGGCACGGTGAATTTGTGAATCTATAATAAATAACTAAATCATTGTGAAATACGGATTTTATTGCGCACGGACCCCTCTTCCTTTCATTTGGTCCGTCTACCCGTGACATTGAACCAGTGCAAAAACTAAAAACAGTGTATTTCGGTTACGAAGTGCAAGTCGTGTGGCGTGGCGTGCGTGGCCATTGTTCGTATTTCGAAATTTAAAGTATAGTTCCATTTGCCGTGAAACCTGTGATAGCGTATAAAGTGTTTAATAAGTGGATAAGTTTGCATCTCGAGAATTTTATATTAAATATTAGATTCATTTTACAACTTGACCATATGATAGAAGAGGTTAAGTCTCGAAGTGGTTAAGTTGGCAGCGCTTCCGGTCGGCGGGCCGCTCACTCAAACAAATCTCGCCAGCAACTCACTCGATCGATTTATCGACTCATACAGCCAATCGTTCGATCGAATATAATTGGTTGCACTGGCAAACCCTTAGTAACGCAGCGGCGAAAAAAGAAAAAAGTAGCTGTCAATGTCAAAACGTTTAGTTCTGCAGCAATAACAGGCAGTGTTTATCCGTTAAATATTGCGATTAATATTCAACTTGCATTCCGTGGTGCTAGAAAATGTCGACATCAAAAGAAAACAAAGATAAAGAAGAAGAGTTGCGGCGTCTGCGTGCCGCCAGAGGACAATGTAAGGCCCAGGTGACAAGGCTGGAGAAATATGTGACGGATAACAAGAAAAATGTAACTGCATCTTTATTAGACATAATGAGACTTCGGATCTCGGCCCTGGAGAAAACAATGCAACAATATGCAGATGTTGACCTACAAATAAAACTGCTAGAAAATAAAACGGAGGAAGAGGACTTTATGTCTAACGACCTAGAAGATCGGTATTTTAAACTTTCGGCTGAGATTCATGACCTTACGAGTGCGCGGCGGCCGTCACAGGCGCCAGGCTCATCTCGGGCTGAAGCCACCAAGTTGCCACGGCTAGAATTGCCGACCTTCACTGGGGAAGACATAACAAAATACAAACCGTTTTTGGAGCTATTCACGGCTGTTATAGATTGTGATGCGACACTGGCACCAGTGCAGAAGCTGTACTATCTCAAGGCGCATGTGAAAAATGAAGCTGAAGCGCTGATTGCAGGGCTTCCTCTATGTGACAGTTCCTATAGTGAAGCCTTAAAGCTTTTGAATGAGCGTTATGACAACCCCGCGGTATTGATCACCAGTCATGTCAATCAAATACTGGACTATCCAAATATAGCAAAGGGGACAGCAACAAATCTTCGGGACTTCGTATCACATGTGAGGCAACACCTTGGTGCTTTGAAGAACATGGATCAGCGAGTGGAAACATGGGACATGATATTGCTGCCTATACTTACACGTAAGTTAGATGCTTTTAACTCAAGGCAGTACCACATGGAAAGAGACAAGGGCAATCTGCCAACAGTATTAGGTTTACTGTCCTTTCTCGAGAATAGGGCGTCCAGTTTTGAGGAAAGCCAAAGGCAAATGACTACTTCCAAAAAATCATTTGAAAAGTCTCATGTATCCTTGCCAAATGTCATTGTTAAAAAGGCATCACAATGTTTATATTGTAATGATGACAAACACAAATTATTTGCTTGTCCAAAGTTTAAATTATTAGCTATAAATGACAGACTTACTTATGTAAACAATAATAATTTGTGCATGTCATGTTTGAATAAGCATAACAAAAAATGTAAGCTTAAATTAAAATGTGTCCATTGCAAATCTATGGCTCATAATACACTCCTGCATTATGAGGAGTTGAAAGAAGTGTCAAATAATGTTGATACAACTTGTACAGTCAGTCAAAATAATATGACTGCATACAGTCAGCAAAACGCAACTGTTCTTTTGCCAACCATTAAAATTAAAGTTCTGTGTAAAGATGGAAATCATATTACTGCCAGAGCGCTTCTCGACTCAGGCAGTCAGTCTTCCTTTATAACTGAAGCTTTATCTAAAAAATTAAATATGAATATTGTTGCAAAGGATTTAAATATTGTAACACTTGGCCAAAAGAACAGTTCAGTTCAGCAAGCTGTCAATATTCGTATAAGCAGCTTTGATGATTCTTACAATGAAAATGTAATGTGTTCCATTGTGGATAAAATAACTTGCCCCTTGCCACAGCAAAGTGTAGTCACAAGCAATTTGCCTGCAGGCTTAAAGCTTGCCGATGATGGGTACAATACCCCAGGTGATATTGACGTGCTACTGGCGGCTGATGTATTCTTTAACTGCATCATTCCAGGACAACTAAAAATTAACAATGGGCCTTTACTAATTAACACTAAATTTGGCTGGGTGGTTTCCGGTCTAGCCAAAAATGCATGTGAGCATGCTACTAACATATGTTCTGTGTTGTGTATAACAGGATGCTCGTTAAACGAGTCAAACTCTCTTCGTGAAACGATAGAGAAATTCTGGGAAGTAGAAACCATGCCCTTGGTCAATACCAAGGACTCCTCCAAGGCTCCTGATGACGACTCTCCGTGTGAAGAGGAAATATGTGAGGCACTCTTCAAGGCCACAACGATTCTGGAAAATGGTAAGTTTCAAGTTCAATTACCTCTGGTTAAACCAGCAGAATCACTGCAAATGGGCAATTCATTTTCAATTGCTTATCAAAGGCTGGAGCAGCTTCTTAAAAGATTGTCTAATGATCAAGAGCTATTATGTCAATATTCCAATTTTCTAAAGGAATATGTAGAAATGGGTCATGCTAAATTGTATGATATAAAAAACAGCAATATACCATTCGAGTCTTTATATTTTCTATCACATCATGCGATAGTGCGTTTAGACAAAAAGACCACTAAAGTCCGTGTAGTATTTGATGGAAGTGCCAAAACAAATACCAAAACATCATTAAATGATGTTTTATACAATGGTAAAATATATCAAAGAGATCTCTTCGACATACTGCTCAAATTTAGAACATATGAGTATGTCTTTATTGCTGACATAAAAAATATGTTTAGAAACATATTAATAGATCCGTCTCAAAGGCATCTCCAAAATATCCTCTGGAAGGAGAATCCAGCTGATGCAATTATGTGTTTACAGCTCAACACCGTGACTTACGGACTGAAGAGCTCAAGTTACCTGGCCACCCGATGCTTGAAGATGCTGGCAGACTGCTTCGAGGAGGAGCTCCCCCTGGCTGCGCAGGTGCTGAGGGAGAACACGTATGTAGACGATATTCTGGCAGGGTCAGTGTCGTCTTTGCATGATGCCATAGAGGTAAGAGATCAAATTATAAACTTGCTTAACAAAGGGAATTTTGAGCTACATAAGTGGGCTGCTAACCATCCGTGTTTGTTAAATGACATACCTTTAAATAAACAGCATTTTGATAACATTGAACTGCAAGGTGAAAATACTGTAATTAAGGCTCTAGGTGTCTCCTATGATGTCAAAAACGATAACTTCAAAATAAGCTTTTCAAAGGTACATGACGAAAACAAATGGACTAAAAGATCTGTCTTAAGTTGCATCGGTAGCATGTTCGATCCGCTTGGGGTAGCTGGCCCTATTGTGTTAAAGGGCAAACTATTTCTCCAAACTTTGTGGCAAATCAATAGAGACTGGGATGATATTTTATCTCACGATTTATTGACTGACTGGGTATCTTTCTATGATAGTCTCTCAAAAATGACTCCCATTCATGTTAAACGGAATTTAAAAATTAATGGTGCCAATAATGTACAGTTAATCGGATTTTGTGATGCCTCGCAATCAGCTTACGGGTGTTGTATATATATAAGAGCTTGCCACGAAAATGAAACGCATGTAAATCTGCTCTGTGCTAAGTCACGTGTTAATCCTGCAAAGCGCAAACTCAGTATACCTAAGCTAGAGGTAGCTAGTGCCTGCTTACTCGCAAATTTAATGTCAAAAGTTAAGGACATATTGAATATTCAAGACACGGTTTTATTTACCGACTCTATGGTAGCTTTGGCTTGGATAAAAGCTGATTATAATAAACAAGATGTATATGTCAAAAATAGAGTGCAGGAAATTACTAACTTAACTTCCATAGATTCATGGCATCATATACCAGGCTCTGACAATCCAGCAGATCTAATCTCGCGAGGGGTAAGTCCAGACACCTTGGCCTCATCTGCTCTCTGGTGGCAAGGCCCAGATTGCTTAAAAGAAAATCTAGATACAGTCCACTGCCAAAACTCTATGTGTGATAACATAGAGTGCCAAAAAGCTTTGAAGATCGAGTCTCAAGATTCAACAGGGAGCCCGGCCGCTCAGGAAGCAGCTGTGGCATGCAGTGCCTTGGACCAACCCCAAATACTGCCAATTTTCGAAAACTGTTCGAATATATTGCGCTTGCAAAGAATAATTGCATTGATATACAGATTTTACAATAATTGTAAAAATAAGAGCAATTCTAAAAGTGTAAATAAAAATAAGATAATCCTGACTGTACCTGAGTTACGGCATGCAATGTTAAAAATTATTATTAACGTGCAAAATAATCATTTTCAAAATGAATTTGAATGTCTTAAAAAGAATAAGCCTAATGATAGCTCTATGGTAAATTTGTCATTGTTTGTAGACGGAAATGGCGCTTTGAGAGTTGGAGGCAGAATCGAAAATGCCGACATTCCTTATAATCAACGGCATCCTCTCTTATTGCCAAAAAACTGTAATGTGACAAAACTAATTATAGAAAATGACCATAGTACATTGTTGCTTCATGTAGGTGCTAAGACAACTTTTTACAATCTTTCATTGAGATACTGGATTGTAGGTGGGATAAGACAAGTAAAGAAAGTTATCAACAAGTGCATGCGTTGCTTTAGACTAAAGGCAGAAGCCGCTAAGCAACTCATGGGTTCACTCCCTCATGATAGAGTCAACTTCTCAGCGCCATTTCAAGTGGTAGGTATCGATTATTGTGGTGCATTTGATATAAAGCAGTCCCGTATAAGAAAATCTGTAATAAGCAAGGGATATGTGGCTCTATTTGTGTGCTTTTGCACAAAGGCGATACACATGGAGTTAGTCTCCGATTTAACCAGCGATGCTTTCTTGGCGGCGCTTAAACGTTTTATAAGCCGCAGAGGTCTTCCTTCTAAAATTTACTGTGATAACGCTACCACCTTTAAAGGATGCAACAATCAGTTAAACCAGTTGTATAAAATGTGTAAAGATAAAGATAGTGTTTTCAAAATAACCAACTTTGCTTCACAAAGAAATGTAGAGTTCCATTACATTCCTGTAGGATCCCCTACCTGGGGCGGATTATGGGAATCTGGAGTGCGTAGCGCGAAGCACCATTTCCGCCGAGTAATTGGAAAATTAACTCTTACATACGAGGAATTTGAAACTGTAATGATTCAAGTCGAAGGAGTGCTGAATTCTCGTCCCTTAGCTCCAATAACTAGAGACGGACAAGATTTCACAATCCTCACGCCAGGGCATTTTCTAACTGGTAGGCAAATAAACATGGTGCCAGAACTGGACTATACGACAGTTCCCACCAATCGTCTGAGACTATGGAAATTAACTACTCAAATTGTCCAACGTTTCTGGAACGTTTGGAAGAAAACTTATTTGAACCAATTGCAAAGCAAGCCAAAATGGCGCCAGACCCATAAAAATATTGAAAAAGGGCAACTGGTACTCATTCATGAACATACTTCCCCCCTGACGTGGCCATTAGCCATAGTTACAGAAGTATATCCCGGAAAAGATGGTAGAGTTCGCGTTGTCAAATTGCGACTTCCTAATAAGTCTGAAAAAAGCATGGCCATCAACAAAGTGTCGTTGCTTCCATTTTATGATGATTAAGTTAAGTTTAAAGTTTTAAATGTAATGTAAAACATAATGTAGCATTTAAATAGAGTAAACTATTCTGTTCATAGTTCAGTGAGCAAAATAGACATAGATATAACTAAATAAAATAGGTTAATATTAAGCACAGTCTCTGTTAAAATTCTTTTATTACTAGATAAACACTTAAGCTGTAATTGTTTTAAAATAGTCGCCTTACCTAGAGATTTCATTGAAACAATTAATTTGTTGTACATTTAGCACTCTCACATCATAATTATAATTAAGAACGACATCTGTCTGTATAAAAATATCAAATTTAATTAAATTCAAAATAATTAGTTTGTTTTGGTTCAAAATTCATTTCAAATAATGTTTAATAGAGTTACAATCATCAAATTCAATATTTAGTGTAAAATTAACCTTTGCAGACAAGTATGTCATAAAAATATTTTAGAAATAAGCTAGTTATAATAAGTACTTACCTAAATTACTTACCTCAATATTCCCCCGGGAATTTGTTTAGAACAAAATATTACTTACTGGCAACACCGGTCAGTGAGTCGACCAAACCGGCACGAACGGCACGGTGAATTTGTGAATCTATAATAAATAACTAAATCATTGTGAAATACGGATTTTATTGCGCACGGACCTCAGTTCCTTTCAACCCACGACCCCTCGTATAACGATTACAACGAACCGCACCTTTCACAAATAAGCCACAGAGTACATTACGTTGATGGCGAAATGAAAAAAAAGAACATTAATTTAAAATTATAGACAAAAAAAACACATGGCGAAATTAGTTATCTATATTGTCCAAATTTAGAACGAAAAGAAACGAATATAAGTCTAATTCAAATTTAGAATATTATTTGTACTTTCCATCAAGCAAGGTAATGGTTCATGATGCCAGTGTTTTTTTTTTCAAATGGCGTTATGGACGTATGGTAAACTGAAGAAGTACCTATGTTTAGTTTTAAAAAATAATGGTATGATGATGACCAATCAGACCAATCAATTCAGTTTGAAATGTTAATGGTCATATGTATTTGATTTTTTGTACTTGCTTCGGCAGTACATATACTAAAATACTATTTGTTTTTGTTTTAGTCATGTTACAGTTGTCAAGAGAAAGGCCACAAACAGTCTGCATGTCCTTTGTTGCAAGAAAAGGAACCTCTCAAGAAAAAGAGGAAATTTGCTTGACCCCTTGATTTAAATAAATAGCTATAAAATATCGATTGGTTTTATTTTAATTAAATCATGATTAAACTGTACAAAATCAAGCATTTCTTACATTATGATTATTTGATTCAACTTACAGCTACAAGTAATGAAGTCGTAAAAGAAAGTAAATTAACGCTTAAGTACATAATGATTTCACAAAAGACAGTCAATATGTATAATAGAATAGGTAAATATAGATTAATATAAATTTAACTTATAAAATGATGGTTGTAGTCAGGACTGCCACATTTCACAAAGCACTGAAAAATAAATGGGCAATTTTAAGATTTTCGTAATTGACAACATTTAAAATTTATTCGTAATTCGATAGAATTCGAAAACCATTTCGGTATCTCTGTCTAAAGGATTCGATAAAAAAGGTTTCAGATTTTTTTGTTCATTACTTTTAGAGAAAATCGGGTTTTAGTGGTAACTGGTGCGTGACGTCATAGTTAATTTTAAGTATAAAATTTACGTCTTACGAAAAAAAAAACGTGTGTCCGTTTAAAATTTTCAAACTAGCTAATAAAATATACATGTTAAATAATGAAATGTTGTCAATTGATGCTTGGCAAAAATCTGTGTATAAAATAGACTTCATAAATCATAAACAAAGAGGTCCTCAATTTGGCTGTATCTTAAAGGGTCAAAGATTTAATCAGCTGAGACCCCAAATCTGAAGATATAAGTCATTGGTTACCTAAGGACCATCACATGACCCCACAAAAACTGTAGGAATAATATTTGTGACCTGAGGATTCGCTGCATGGCCTCATTGACACTCAGGACATAGGATCCCGCTCTCTATGGGCCTTCCTGCACATACTAACATCTCACCCGACGTTGATCTTGTTGAGCACCTGCTGCGCGGCGTTGTAGCGCGCCTCGAGGAGCGCGCCCTGCGCCGCCCAGGCGCGGCGCACGCCGGCCCAGCGGGACAGGTGCCCGCTCAGCAGCTGCTCCTTACTCGGCAGCAGGTCCTCCTAAAATATTGCACAAAAGGGCCAAATAAACAGACAAGCTAGGCACTTCATTGGCAGTAGTCGTCTTATATTATTATTATTAGAAATGTGAAACTGTGTGAGTTTGTATGATTGTTACTCAACTAAACTGTTTGACCAATTTGGATGAAATTTGGCATGCAGGCAAATAGTTTATAATCTGGATTTAAATATAGGCAACTTATTATCCTTGCATCGGAAGTTTAGTTCCCTGCAGACAAAGTCTTTGGCAAAAGGTCTATGGTGATAATCCTAATATGAAAAGTACAGCCTGGAATAACGCACTGAAATGATGGTTGTCAAGATGGAGAGATGACATGGGCCAGATTGTTGGAACACGGATACCAACAGCTAAGGATAGGGGAAAGATTTGAAAAGGCCTTCAGCAGTGGGTGGACATAGAGAAAGCAATTTAAGATATATTTTCAAAGGTGAGGTTTACATAGTTCAGATTGATGTTGTCCTTGTTCCTTTCTTTTTGCTCAAGCAGCAGCTCTGGTATACGTGAGACGGGGGGGCCCTCGGGGCCCGGTAGTTCTATACTGTCTACGGGCTCTGGCTCTTCTGACTTCCTCCTAAAACAGGAAACAGGAAGAACAATTTAAACTGGTGTCATGAGAAATAGCATCTTGTTTTCGTAGTAGGCCTTGTAACTAGTTAATTTTACTTTACCCATAGTCTCTGTAATTGGCCTTAGGTTGATTAGCAATCCAGGCTCTACAGATCGGGTAGAGTGGTGAATCCTCGCTGAACTGCGAGAGGTCTACACTGCGGTCAAACAACTTCAGCACATAGGACTGCCGGGTAGGAGACTGCTTCCGGTGTCTGTCCTCTTCTTCAGAATGGTACTCCTTCCTGCTATAGTCTTGGCTGACATGCCTGCACAGACCAAATATGTATGTAGGAAAATATCATTTTAATTAGAATAGCATACATAAAGTGGCTGTTTAGATCTATCCAAAATTTGTATATAAATTTTTCGTAACTAGCTGCCCGCCCCGGCTTTTCACGGGTACTGCAATAACAGACCTTTCCTGAACACTAACAAAATGGAAAAATACGTAAATCGATCCAGCAGCAGCAGTAGTAAACGGACTAACTCACGGCGATTAATTTATATTCATAAAAAAGCAGATTATCAGCAATAATTAACTAAAAAAGCCCGATACAAGACAAACCTCTCTCGCTTAGTAGGGCTGTAGTCTGCAGATGCATCAGATTCATCTGCGACCGGGTCGAGGGCATCCTTGAGAGCGCCTTTGAGACGTCCTCGCGCAGTAAACACCTCTTTATCTAAGCATAAAATTGAACAAATCACACCATGGTAAATTTTAAGCTTGCCGTTGTGATTATTAGCAACGAACCTTTCATTTCAATATCCTCCTTCGCCGCCGCTGCTTTAGCTTTGTTCTTCATTGGTGTCGTTAGAAGCCTCCTGCGTTTACGCATTTTAACTTCCCTTTTGTTTTAAGTAACTTTAATTGAATATCAAAATTGTCTTGAAACACTTGAATTTAGAACACTGTGTTTAATTTAAAGTGAATTCGAAATTTGACACACAGATCTGACATGACACTTGACAGTCCGGCCCGTCATAGACAATTCATTTCTGCTATTTTCGAGTCGTTGCTAAAAATGTTCAAAGGAAGTCATCGTAAGGCCGGGCACAGACCTACCGATTCTGTTCTGATTTTTCCCTGATCTACAAAGACAGAATACAAACCGGTTCATCATCATAAACACGCGGGGCGCCGCTCCTTTCTTTCTTGTTTCTCGATCACTCGCAATCTAGCTCTTACCGAGAGAACGTACCTATATCTACAGTCTAGCATCGGCGGCGCCGGGCCGAGTTGCACCCGGTTCCGGTTAGTGTGTGGCGATATACGGAGCTAGTACGTAAACTATGCCTCTTTCTGCCCGGCCACCGGCGGCGCCGTCCGATTGCTTCTGCCCGGGCATTCTACCGTCCCGGGCCGGTAGGTGTGTGACGGGTGGTACATACATTTTGTATGGTATTCTAGCATTCCGGCAGTTCCGGTTTTATTCTTATCTACGAAGAAACGGTAGGTCTGTGCCCAGCCTAACCCATAGAAGTTCAAAACACTCGAAAAAAAAAACCTAAGCAAATGTCAAGCTAGGTACATTAAAATATAAAATAATAGTGAAGACAGACGCACAGGGGTTTGTCTTTTGTTAAAATTTTGTCGGAAAGCAAGGCGCCTGCGGAGCGTATGTTGAACAGAAATCGCATTGAGTCGTGACGAAGCTCTCATTGCCCGCCGAGCTACCATGGCTGCAGCGGCGTACGAGCTGGACGCGGACGGTAGGTCTGGCGTTACGACCCGCTGGGGAAATGCGTAGCGCTCTATTAACCCAAAACAAGTTCCGAATTCATAAAAATTAGCACCTCTTACCAAACTCTTAATTCATAAGGAAGTTCAAAAGTGAACCATTAATTTTATTTGCTGTACGAAACCACTCGAAACAAATATAGTTTTCATTTAACACTATATTCTCAACCTCATATTGTTCCAAATTTCGGTAGAGGCATCAATACCAACTAAATTGAGGCATTTATGTTAAATTCTTAATATTCCTCTTCAGGAACCAAGTTTATTCCAGCAACTCAGCGGCCAGATGGTACCTGGCGCAAGCCCCGTCGAGTGCGGGACGGCTACGTGCCACAAGAAGAAGTCCCGCTGTATGAGAGTAAAGGCAAGCAGTTCAAAGCTCGCCAGTCATCCAGCCTGCCTGTTGGACTCACTCCTGAAATTGTGGCCGAGGCACAGAAGAAAAAAGGAGGCACCATACAGCCCATCCCTGGTATGATTATTAATATTGAGAAAAAGAAGAAGAAGAAAAAGAAGACAGGTCAGCATAGCCAAATTATTATAGATCTAATTGTGATACAGAAAAACCAAGTCTGCCAAGTCTGTTAGATGTTGCCCACAACTTTGTTGTCTGCATTGAATTCCACATAAAACAATTAGTGAAAAATGAAACATCTGTTCATTCCCACTTTTTTACTCCCTTAAGGGATGATTTCTGGGATAAAATGTATCCTATACTAATACCCATACACTACTACTACTACAGCCTATTTGCGTCCCAACTGCCACTGTTGGGCACAGGCTTCCTCTCACCATGAGAGGGTTTTGGGCCATAGTCCCCACGCAGGCCCAGCACGGATTGGGTACTCCACACACATCTTGGTATCCCCACATAACAGCTTTTTATAGGTGAAAGAATTTTCAAAATTGTTTGTTGTTTTTGAGTGGAGTGTTATCTATTACATACAAACATTTTTTCTCGAAATAGTGTAAGTGTTGATATTAATTAAAATTGTGGATTCATAATAGGCTCTGATTTTACTAGGTGCTGAAGAAGTAGCAGAAAAGCTTGGCAAATGTGAGATAACAGAACCCATATTTCCCCCCCCTACCACTCCTGCCAACACTTCGGGACTTGCTACAGACCCTGCAAAGCGGCTTAAAAACTTACGGAAGAAACTAAGGGACATAGAAACTCTTGAAGAAAAAATCAAAATAGGGACACTGAAAAGTCCTGACAAAGATCAAATGGAGAAAATGGCAAAGAAAATTGTAATTTTAAAAGAAATTGAAGCTTTACAGAAAGAAGTTAGTGAATGAGTTAAGCCAAATGGGATGTTATGGTTTTAAGATTTTTTATTGATTCTGACATGAACTCTGCTGCCTTAGCAGCATATACAGAAAGCACTTTTCAACCATAATAAATTATTTACAATAAATAATTTGTGACTTTTCATGTGAACAAATTTGTATGCCATTTCCTTCTATATTTTGCTTGATCTTTGATGTGTTCATAATAATTGTGGATGCTACCCAATTTTTAAGATATACATGTATGTTTTTAACCAACTTTATTTTCTACATAGCTTATAATGAAACAGCAATTTGAACAAACCTATATCATGTATTTAAACAATTTGAATGATACATCAACTAGGTACAAAAATAAATGTCATCTATGGAGTTGGTAACAAGCTACACTTACAGCTTAATTATCAATGAAATGAGCAATTAACTTAATGATTAACATAAATGTGATGTGTTCTTCAAAGTTACCATACTCTGTAAATAATTATGAGATAGTGGAGATTCTACTCATAGTGGACTTGATGAATTCCAGTCTTAAACTTTACTTTCCAATAGTTACAATACTTATAAACTCCTGTGCCATTATATATATCTTAACCATACTGAAAAAGAAAAACGTTTCAATTATTACATTGCATCACAAAAAAATTGTAAAAATAGATTGGAAACCGATTTACAATAATTAGCCTTAATAGCAAACTCACATGATTGTGTTATATGAATTCATTCCTCGCTTTCTGTCTCGCATAGTTGCCCAAACACGCAAGAATCCCGATTACTGCTATTCCAATGCCCAGTACCGTAGCCAAGAAATCTCCGAAATCATAGCCCGACGAAGCTTCCACGTTGGACACAGCCAGAAATGCAAATACTAATACGCATAATTGTAAATACATTTTGAAGTAAAATAAGAAGAAAATAAGACACGATACCACAGTCAACAAGTTCAACTTTATTTGATAACGAAGGACCACAGATTAGAAGATATGTCTAAAGGACGTTGAATAAAATCAAGAAAATAGCCACAAAACAGTTGTCGATTTCATCATGGTGCGTTTACATGAACGGCGTTAAAACGACATTCACGGGCGCGTTCACAGGCACAGGCATGTAATAGTGCGTTTACATGCACGCGCCCGGGCTCGTGAACGTGCTCGTGAACGTCGTTTTGAACGCCGTTCATGTAAACTAAACGCAATAAAAGTAGGGTGTTTACACGCCCGCGGGCGTGCTAGTCAGTGCAAGGATGGCAGACGATGAAAACGTTAATCCCGTGGGGGCTAACTGCTTTGGGTTTCATTAAATTTTATAGGAAAAAGAAAGAAAATGATGACGATGATGTTCTTTTTTTCAGTTTGCGTCTAAATCCACCCGTACTAATATTATGAATGCGAAATTACAGTTACTTTCGCATTCTGTCTGTCTGTTACCTCTTCACGTTTAAACCTCTGGACCGATTTCAATGAAATTTGATATGGAGATAGTTGGTAGGCTTCTTTTTATTTCGGAAAGATGCAGATTCCACGGAAAAGAGATATAGTGTGCCCGTAAGTACTTCTTTTCTCCGTTTGAACTGCTTCATGAGTTTATCAACCTCTCCTAAGCATTTGCAACTTTTTTTAAATTATGTTGCTTATTTGAGGGGGTCCATATTATTGGTTCTAGTTGGTAACATACCAGGAAATGTAAAATTTTGGTCGTTTGACCATCCCGACAAATTGGCATTGTTAAATTAATTTTATTCCGCAAGTCGTCATCCGTACGCCACAAAGGTGCAAGCGATACTAACGCGATCGCACCAGCCGACCGATCGACGGCGTTCACGTTCACGAGCGCGTTCAAAATCAGCCTGTTTACACGCCTGTGCCTGTGGACGCGCCCTTGAATGTCGTTTTGAACGCTGTTCATGTAAACGCATCATGAAGAAATTGACAGCTGTTTTGTGGCTAGTTTCTTGATTTAATTCAACGTCCTTCGTTTGATCAAATAAAGTTGAACTTGTTGACTGCGGTAATTAACTGTTTGGGAGATGTTGTTGTTGATAGATCATTAAAACAGGCACCTTCGTTCCACTGAATTTATTCACTTCAGGTATATTATGTACACAGAATGTATGCGGATTCCCCATTAGGTCCTTACCGGTGCGCGGTCGCCAAGAGAGAGAGATTACAGGTTTTCTTATTTGAAATTTTGACGTATCTGTCATAGGTTACAAAGTCATGGAGTAAGTAGATAATAGACATGATAGAACGCATGGCCATGGAAGCGTGAGGCGACAGTGGCGCCACATCACCCCCCCACGGAGAGAAAAAGATAGGAAAAAAAAACAATTGCAAAAAGATATTTCAAAAAAAATTGAAGTGACTGGACCTATGAGCGAACTTAAAATTAAACTTAACATTAATTATATAAGGTAAACTAAATATTTACAACTTATTCTAATTACTTAGGCTATGTACAGTTAAAATTAACTTAATGCTAGTTTATTTATAATATATTATACAAAAGTAGACCGTTTAAAATTTAAGTCAATGCAGATCAGCAGAGTATACGGCAGTACAGTAGGTAGTGTTGAATAATAGTGTTTACATAAGAGCTTAATCTATAACTAAATGTAAATTTGTACATAGTTTTATAAAGTTAGTGACAGTTTGAGTATCTATAATGTAAAGTGATATGAGAGTTAAGAAGGATCATAGGGAATTTTGAAGTGGACCTTTCTACCAGACCGTGTGGCGTACTCAGGTCTAGGCTTAGGCGAAACCAGTGCTGGTTTTAGTGCTGGTGGCATCACAGGTGACGGCATGGCAGGCGGCGGCGGCGGAGTAGCTGTAACAGAAGACGGGTGAGCAACGAGCGGAACCGGCGCGGCGACAGGAGTCGCTGGGTCGCCTGTAGGAGTCGTTGGGTCGTCGGTCAGGATGTGCGCCGGTTTGACACGATCCAGGCTGACCTCTACCTCTCTACCTTTTATATGTAAGGTGGCGGTTTTCTCCTTCCTCTGTAGGATCCGATAGGGGCCTGTGTAGGGTGGTTGAAGAGGCCGGCGTACAGCGTCTTCGCGCAAGAACGCGTGCGTGGCTGTGGGCCAGTCTTTGTATGTGAACATTGCTCGTCTACCGTGACGAGAGGCGGGGACTGGTCGAAATTGGGCCATTTTGTTCCTTAGCTCGTTGACAAAATCACTCAGGTCGGTTGAGTGATCGGTCGTGGCACCGGGTGGCGCCACTAGCTCGCCGGGCAGGCGCAGCGGTTCGCCGTATAGGAGCTCTGCGGCGGACGAACCCACGTCTTCTTTGAGCGCAGAGCGTATGCCCAGGAGAACCAGCGGCAGCGCCCTGACCCACGAGTCGCCGTGGCACATCAGGGCGGCCTTCAGTTGACGGTGAAGGCGTTCCACCATCCCATTGGCCTGTGGGTGGTAGCTGGTAGTCCTAACTCTCGTCACGGCATGCACGTGCATGAGCCTTTTGAAGAGAGACGACTCGAATTGACGGCCCTGGTCAGTGGTGACGGTCGTCGGGACACCAAACCTGGCAATCCAGCCGTTTGTGAATGTTTCGGCGACTGCTTCTGCCGTCATGGTTGCCATCGGCCAGACCTCCGGCCAGCGCGTGCTGCGGTCAACGGCGGTAAGGCAGTAGTTGAAACCGTTGCACGGAGCGAGGGGGCCGATGATGTCGAGGTGGACGTGGCGTAGCCTACCTGAGGGTGCAAAGTGGCCGAGGGGCGTGGCGGCGTGGCGCGCCACCTTGCTGCGCTGACAAGGTATGCAGTGACGTACCCAATCTAGGCAGTCCTTCCTGAGGCCGGGCCACACGTAACGGTCGCCCACCAGTTTCGCCGTGGCTCGTGCGCCGGGGTGACTCAAACCATGCAGTCTGTTGAACACCGAGCGGCGGTAGGGTGGCGTGAGGAAGGGGCGGGGCTTCCCGGTGGAGACGTCGCAGATGAGTTGGCAGTTCGTCCCGGGGATGCAGACTTGCTCGAGCCTGAGGGAAGAGTCGTTAGACTGACGAAGGCTGTTCAGCTCGTCGTCTGTCTCTTGTGAGGCGGCGAGGGCGGTGTAGTCCTCCTCGAGCGAGATCGCCTCTATCCTCGACATGGCGTCGGCTACCACGTTGTCTTGACCTGCGATGTGCACGATGTCCGTGGTGAACTGGCTGATGAATGAGAGCTGGTTGAGTTGAGCGGGTGGCAGCTTCTCGCGGCGCTGGGAGAAGGCGTATACAAGAGGCTTGTGATCGGTGTAGACCGTGGCGTGCTGTGCTTCCAGGATGTGCCGGAAATGTTGCACGCTCTCGTATACGGCTAACAACTCCCTGTAGTAGGCTGGCCACTCGCTCTGCGCCTTGGTGAGCTTCTTGCTGAAGAAAGCGATGGGTTGCCAGGCGTCATCGACACGCTGCTGGAGGCAGGAACCAACCTGTGTGCTGGATGCGTCTGTGAAAAGAGCAAGTGGTGCTGAGCCGATCGGATGAGCGAGGATGGTGGCTTGAGTGAGGCTTGCCTTACACTGTTCGAAACTGCACTCCAACTCAGCGGTCCACGGAAACGGTTTGGCGCCTTTCTCCTTAGTAGCAGCCAGAGCGTCTATGAGGGGTGCTTGCAATTTTGCGGCTTGAGGCAGGAAACGTCGGTAGTAATTGAGCATCCCGAGGAACCTCCGCAGGCCTAGGATGCTTTTGGGGAGCGGGTAATCCTTCAGGGCTTGGATCCTCTCTGGTGGTGGTTGGGTGCCTTCAGCACTAATCTGGTAACCCAGGAAGACTAGCCTGTCAACGCCCAGGTTACATTTGGAAGAGTTAACCACCACTCCGAAATCTTGCAGTCTCCGGAACAATATGCGCAGATGTTCTACGTGCTCCTCTGCATCCCGGGAGTAAACGAGAATGTCGTCCACGTATGCGTATGTGAACTCTAGGCCTTGTGTTACCTCATCAATGAACCGTTGGAATGTTTGGCCTGCGTTCCTCAGTCCGAACGTCATGTATGGGAATTCAAACATTCCAAACGGTGTAGTGATGGCGGTTTTATGGATGTCGGCTGGGCAAACAGGGATCTGCTGGTAGGCTTTAACAAGGTCAATTGAGCTGAATATTGTACAGCCAGCAATTGCCTGATTAAAGTCTCCAATGTGCCGAACGGGGTACCTGTCTGGGATGGTACGGGCGTTGAGAGCGCGGTAGTCTCCACATGGTCGCCACGTGGTGTCCTTCTTCTGTGCCATGTGGAGAGGCGAGGACCAGGAGCTCATAGATGGCCTCGCTGTGCCGCATTGTACCATTTCCGCGAACTCCCTCTTTGCCGCAGCCAGCATCTGGGGTCCCAAGCGGCGTGGGCGGCAGGATACTGGCGGGCCTTCGGTCGTGGTTATGAAATGGACCGTGTTGTGTTTGCGGGCCCTTGTCAACCCAGGTGGTCGGGTGATGTCAGGGAACTCTGAAAGGAGTTGGACGTATTGTGAGTTAATTTGTTGTGCAATGGCTTTAACACTGGCCTGGCTTGCCTCGGCCAGAGGGGCAGGGGTTGATATGCCCGAATTGCCATCGTGGAGCTTCTTGCCACGGCAGTCAGGCAATAGGTTGTAATGGGCCAGGAAATCGGACCCAATTATGGCAATGTCCACGTCAGCCACCACAAAACTCCACCTGAACAGACGCTTTAGTCCTAGGTCTAAACAGAGTTGTATGTTACCATAGGTTTGTATCGAACTTCCATTTGCCGCGCTTAGGCCATACGTGGTTGCTTCCCGGCGCTCTCGGAGGAGGCGTTTCGGAAAACAACATAGATCTGACCCTGTGTCCAATAAGAATTGCAATTTGGATACCTTGTCCGATACAAAAAGGCGGCGGCCGATAGATTGGCAGTCAGTTGCCGCCGCAACTAACTGCCGTTGAAGTTTGCCGGCGCCGGGGGGCAGCTGGTCGTCCAGGTGCAAGGTGTGGTGCACCTCTTGGCATCAGCTTGGTACCTCTTGTGATACCAACAGAGACCAGGCTGGGGTGGTGCAGACGGTGTCCGGGCTCTGGGTCCCCATCTCCCCTGGGACCGTGCCCTGGATCTGGTCCTGGGCTGCCGCTCAGCACCGATGGCACTTACCTGTTGCGATACCATCTGTTGGCATAGGAGATCAACTTTGGCCGCTAAGCCTATCAGCCACTCCGTATCGATGGTGGTTGGTACAGGTGATGGTGTGGGTGTGGGCGGGCTTGCTACTCGTTGGGACACAGCATATACCTGTTGCATCGGTGTTGGAGGTGACACCTCCATAATGCTGTCCGCTAGCTCTGCGAGTTTTTCTAATGATAATTCAGAGTGGGAGGTTAGAATTGCCTGAATGTGGTTGGGCAACCTCGACAACCAAAGCTGTTTTAGCATCCCCAGGTCTGGGGTCTCACCTGCCAGTGCCTTTAGGTGTCTCAGGAATTGTGTTGGACGGCGGTCCCCGAGCTCCTCTTTTTGTGTGAGCTTTCTAACCCGCTCCGCCTCAGACTGGGAAAGCCTCCTTACTAACTCGGCTTTAATAACTTGGTAGGCTCCCTCCTTGGGAGGACTAGTGATGATATCTTCAACCTCCGCTGCCAGCCGTGTGTCTAGTTGTGATACAACATGATTGTATTTTGTACTATCAGCGGTTATGCCAGACAGCAGAAATTGTGCCTCGGCTTGGGCAAACCACACAGCCGGTTTGTCGGTCCAGAATGGAGGAAGACGGATTGCTACCTTATTTATACTTGGTGATATGAGTGAACTATTTTGTTCATTAAGCTTCTCTTGCAGGGCAGCACACTGCTCCTGCAAGGCGGCCAGACGGGCCTCCATCTCGACAGACATGGTACTTATAACCTAACTTAACCTAAAATGAATAGAAACTACTTAACTAAAAATTGACTTGAGGTAGGCGTGGCGGCACGCAGGGCGCGGCGGTGGCATGCCGGATGCCGCGGAGGCACGCTGAGCGCGGCGGTGGCGATGGCACGTGGCACCACGTGGCAGGCGGGCAGGCGGGACGACACGCTGTGTGCGGCGGTGCTCGCGATGACGCGTGGCAGAGGCACGCGGTGGCGCGGCTGCGCGCTGGGCGCGCCGGTGACTCGTAGGTGCAGGCGACGGACACGACGGACACGTGGACTCACGCAGCGGCGCGCGGCGATCGATGGGCACGAGGAAACTCGTAGTCGCAACGGCGCGCAGGCGACGACTGGCACGTGGTTCACGTCGGCTCCCAGAGCGTAGTCAACCAACACGCGGAGATGTGGCACGTGGTCGACGTGCAGGACTGAGGCGCGTGGTCGTCGAGCGGCGAATTCGCACGTGGTCGGGGCGCGGTCACAGAGGCACGTGTTTGCGCTCCGCGGAGGTGAGCGCGCGTTGCGCGGGTAACACGTGGTCGGCGGGTACTCGTGGCGGGGCCTTCGCGACGGGGCGCACTCGGGCTGCTGTGTGGACGGAGAGTGCTTCTCGTTGTTCGTGGTGTCGCGTTGCGGAAGCGACGGTCTGAAGTCCGCAGTATGGAACGGCGATCCGAAGTCCTTGGGCGCGGCCGAGCGTAGTTTATAGGGCTCCAGGCACGCAGACGTAAATAATCTTTCACTGTTCGGGGTCACCAATTTGGGAGATGTTGTTGTTGATAGATCATTAAAACAGGCACCTTCGTTCCACTGAATTTATTCACTTCAGGTATATTATGTACACAGAATGTATGCGGATTCCCCATTAGGTCCTTACCGGTGCGCGGTCGCCAAGAGAGAGAGATTACAGGTTTTCTTATTTGAAATTTTGACGTATCTGTCATAGGTTACAAAGTCATGGAGTAAGTAGATAATAGACATGATAGAACGCATGGCCATGGAAGCGTGAGGCGACAGTGGCGCCACATCTGTAATTTTACATTCATAATAAAGGTGGATTTAGACGCAAACTAAAAAAAAACACCATCGTCATCATTTTGTTTCTTTTTCCTATTAAAGTAAATGAAACCTAAAGCAGTTAGCCCCCCACGAGATTAACGTCCTCGTCGTCTGCCATCCTTGCACTGACTAGCACGCCCGCGGTCGTGTAAACACCCTGCTTTTATTGCGTTTACATGAACGGCGTTCAAAACGACGTTCACGGGCACGTTTACGAGCCCGGGCGCGTGTATGTAAACGCAGTATAAAGGTATGGTTATGTATATGTGAACTAGGTTTGTAGATACGGAGCTAGATGGCGCTGTACGCACTTAGTGAGTGACAACTCTATCTCAGTATGTATAATGTACTGTCTCTATGGGTTGTCTTTAGACATATCTTACTAATCTGTGTGGGTTGAGTGCTGGTGGATGAATGTCAACTAATGTATTTTTTATTTCCATCAACAAAATCGTATGGAGATTAATTAAATACGTGCGTAATTTGCACTCGCATATTGGTTTTATTGATTGTTGTAACTACAGCATAACTATATCCGTGACCAGTTTGTAAGTGGAGTTAACCTGGTTATGAGAGGATTGTTTGAATTTTAAAAATGAGTTATAATTCGGGTGGGAGTGGTAGCAAGGGGTTTGGGTTCGCGGGGTTCGCGATGCCGAAGCGGAACCCCTCGACGGTCTCGCTGCACGCGGTGCCACCGCCGGCGCAGATGAACGCGGTGCCGCCGCCGGCGGGGCTGTCCAAGCAGGGCTACTCCACCATGACGTCGATCACGCAGAACGCCGTCACTGGCAACTGGGGCTCACTGGGCAAGAAACGGTCAAAGACAGAGGATGAGTAAGTTGGGACGTTTTATTTTTTCATCTAGCCGTTACCCGCAGCTTTGTCCTGCATAGACTTAGAATTTGCTTACCGGTCTTACCCGATAATACTATTCATTTAGATAGTTATAGTTATAGAAGTAGGTAGGTATTGAAAAACTGATTTGCCTCAAACCCATTCCCGCAGAAATATCGGGATAATAAGTATCCTATGTTATTCCCAGGATCTCAAACTATGTCAATATAAAATTTCTTCCAAATCATTTTGACGTGAAGATCAGACAAACAATCTTAATATTTTATTTGACAGTTGGGTCATTGGCCATCTCATCTCCATTATGATTATTATTATCTGGTATTCTTATTCGGTGTCTCCGAAGAGGTTTTAATTGCACGGGCTGAAGCCAAGTGCTTTTACTTGAGTTATATAGTCTAGGGATAAGAATTTGCATACTATGCGGCAAGTGTTAAGTATAACTGTTGCAGAAATTTGAATGTGGATGAGGAAACATTGAATGTCTGAAGACTTGTGTGTAGTGATTTTGGTATGACACCTGTAGAGGAAAGTATAATAAGAATTGTTTTGACAGAGCGAACCTGCCATGGAGTTTTTATTTGTAAAGAAAGATCTGTGTACTTTGTAGTTTTAGCTGTGTATGATTGGTTACGTTATGGGTATTACAAATTGCTATGTCTATTAGGTAGACTATTCCATTTTCCTTATCGAGTATTGTTATGTTCGGTGTATTGAAGTGTATGGTCTTATCTGTTACTATTATTCAGTCCCAGTACACTTTGTGAGAGTTATTTTCAAGGATTTTGGTTGATATTTATAATAGGCTATTTTCTCTGATACTAAATTGTACTGATATGCAAGAATATTGGTTCATTTTTAGGGTTCCGAAGTCCACAAGGAACTCTTATAGTTTCGCCATGTCCGTCCGTCTGTCCGCACTATTGCTCGGAGATGCTTAGGTCTAGAGAGCTGTAATTTGGCATGAATATGCATATTAGTTATGCTGACAAAGTGGTACAATAAAATTTTGAAATATATTTTTTTATAGGGTACCTCCCCTACTCGTAAAGTGGGGATGTAATTTTTTTTTCTTGCATACCCCATGGTGCGGCATATCGTTGAATAGGTCTCGAAAAAATATTGTGGGTTTGTTAAAACCATTTTTTGATTAAGTGATGCGTTTGTGAAATATTAAGCTTTAAAGTGCTATTTTTTGTTAGAGTCACGTGTCCCCCCCCCTGCCAGCTAAATGGTGGTATTTGGATGGCTGAAAAAAATCACGGTTGTGGCATATATAACGTAGTTGAAAGGAAAACTATCAGAGCTAAGTAGGCTGTACAAACTTACGAGTAATAGTCGACCAACTTATAATGATGATTTTTCTCGAGCAGCAGGGGAGTCGGGCGGGCACGTCACACCACAGGCTAGCTAGATGCTAATAAGTCTTAGAAAGGTACTGTGGGCATCGTCAACTTCGGAACCCTATAATTTGCGCGTGGCCCGACACGCACTTGGCCGTTTTTTTATAAATTTTTTGGAGCTTTAGATTTTACAACTCTAGTACCCATACATTTTTTTTTTATTGTATGCAAAAGCAGTCATCCTGCCTGTTTTCAGCTGAGTCGTCTATTTGTAATTTTTTTTTTTTTTTTTTTACATCTTGCGATCTGTCTTCCATTGACATTGAGCAATTGTTGTGGTCTATATTGTTATTAGGCTTGCATGGTATATGTCCATTGACATATCCAGAGTTTATAGAATTAAATCTTGTGGGGCTTTACGTTTCAGTCTTCTAAAAGTTATCTTTGGGGTCATCAGATTTACTGCAAGTTGATTTGGATGGTGTTGCAATCGTTCCTTGTATCTTAGTGATTTGTCAGGTATTTCTTCTTTAACTGTTTTTATTTTCATGTCATGATGCAGCCTTTGGTTTGTGACGAACCATGGGCGCCGGTGATGATTCTTAGCATCTTTGATTGGAAACGCTGAAGTATTTCAATGTTTGAGTTTGCAGCGGTTCCCCACAGCTCAATTCCATATAACCAGATAGGTTTCAGTACACATTTATAAAGTAGCAGTTTGCTATCCAGGGAAAGTTTAGATCTATGACCAAGCAGCCAGTACAATTGACGAAGTTTGTGACTTAACGCCTTCCGTTTTGTGAAAATATGCTTCCGCCATGTAAGTCGTCGGTCGAGATATATTCCGAGGTATTTGGCTTCGTTTGACTGTGGGATTTGGACATTGTTCAGTGATACTGGTGGGCATGTATCTCGGCACGTTGTAAATGTGACATGTATCGACTTCGTCTCGTTGGCTTTAATACGCCATGTTTTGAGCCATGCCGAGATGTTGTCGAGACTACATTGAAGTTTTTTGGAGGCTTCGACTGGGTCTTTTGATGTCGCGAGAGTAGCTGTGTCATCAGCAAACGTTCCCATTACTACTCCTTCTGTTTCAGGTAAGTCCGCCGTGAACAATAGGTACAAGGTTGGCCCCATTACGCTTCCCTGTGGTACTCCAGCATGTATCTTGTGTAGTTTGGTAATATCATTGTTTACTTTAACAAAGAAGTGGCGGTCTTTTAGGTATGATTCAATGAAGATATAGAAGTTGGTTGGGAGTTCTTTTTTGGCTTTGTAAAGTAGGCCTTCATGCCATACTCTATCAAATGCCTGAGAGATGTCTAGGAAAACCGCAGAGCAATATTGTTTTTGTTCATATGTTTGATGTATTTTTTCCACTAATCTGTGTACTTGTTCTATAGTTCCATGTGAGTGTCGGAAACCGAATTGGTGATCTGGGATAATTTTATTTGTAGTGATGATCGGCATGAGTCTCTTTAAGAAAAGGGTTTCTAGGACCTTTGATGGTATTGGTAGTAGGCTTATTGGGCGATATGATTTAACATCTTCAGGCGTTTTCCCTGGTTTTAGGATCATAGTGATTTGTGCTACTTTCCATTGTAGTGGCATGTATCCCCTCCAGAGGATTGCGTTATATATTTCAGTAAGGAATGTAAAACCTTCGTCTGGTAGTTCTCTCAGGGTTTTTCCGGTGATTAAGTCATATCCAGGAGCTTTTTTGTGATTTAGTTCTTTTACGACCTGTTTAACCTCAGCGACAGTGATTTTTCTGATAGGAAGATCAAGTTGGTTAGTTTAGTTTGCATAAGTAGATTTTGAACACTTTCAGCTGTAGCATTAACACTAGGATTAGGTATGAAAACAGAATCCAAGTGGTCCGCGAAAGTGTTCGCTTTTTGTTCATCACTTTTAGCCCAGGAATTGTCCTGTGTGCGTAGAGGCGGCTGCCGAGTAACGGGTCTATTGATATTTTTCGTTGCTTTCCAAAGGGAATAATCCGTTGAAGAGGTGTTATCTAATGATTGCAAGTAATTTTGCATGGTTTGGTCGCGGCATTCAGACAGTGTTTTTTTCAGTTTAGCCGTAATTTTATTCAGTTTCGTTTTATCAGGAGGATATCGAGTATCCTGCCAACGTTTTCGCGCCTTTCCTTTGTCTTCTAGTAGTTTTTTAATGTAAGCTGGGCATGGTTGTCCTGGGGAATGGGTTTCACTTGGCGTTGCGATCCACGCTGAGTTCTGTATACAATCATTAAATATCTCAACAGCTTCTAATATATCATCATCAGTTTTCAGTGCGACTTTGTTACGCAAAGTCACTGCAACTGAGTCTCGGTAGAGATTCCAGTCAGTTTTGCGATTATGCAGTTTGCAGGGTTTTGTAACTTGTTTAATGTTTTCACTCACAGTCATTATCACTGGAGAGTGGTCTGAAGACAACTCAAGGCTAGATCTGACGCTCATTAGGTTTTGGGCTATCCCTTTAGTTATGAAGAAGTCAATGAGGTCTGGTATCTTCTTTTCATCGGTTGGCCAGTACGTGGGTTCTCCAGTCGATAGCACATTCAGTTGCAGTTCTTGCATGGCTACTAATAGTTGACGCCCCTTGGTTGTTACCAAGCGCGAACCCCAGTAGGTATGTTTCGCATTATAGTCACCTCCTGCAATAAAGCGCCTATTTAGAGTCTTGAAAAAGTCTTGGTAATGTGTGCATTTGATTTGATGTTTAGGTGGGCTGTATATTGCAGAAATTGTGATGTCGCCTCGCGGATCTTGTATCACAATATTGGTGGCTTGAATCATTTCTGTGCAGTAAGATCTGGTTTCATAATGTTCTAAGTTGTTTTTTATGAGGATAGCTGACCCCCCATGTGCTGATCCGTCCGGATGATTTGTCTGGTAGAATCGATATCCTGGTAAGTTGAAGTAGCTTCTGTCTGTGAAGTGCGTTTCTGATATTAGTAGAATATCAATGTGATTATTTTTAAGGAATGCTTGTACCTCAAGCGTGTGTTGTGACAGTCCATTTGCATTCCACAGTGCAATCACAATGAAAGCTGCAGCCTAGACGTGAGTCCTACAAGTAGGTTTGTGATGGTAGTCATCTGTTGCATTACTTGTTGTAGCATGTCAAAAAGAAGACTTAACTCCGTACTAGCCCTTTGTGGAGGGTTTATGCAACCTGTTTTCGAAGAGACATTTTCTTTCTCATGTTTGGCGTTGTTACCATAAGTTGGCCGCTGGTGAAACCACGGGTTAAACGGAGTCAGGTTTGAACCTGTATTCTCACTTGCAGCAGGCTTATTTGACTTTAATGGCGGGAATTGTGTCGGGTTTGCTAGATTTATTGATGGGCTGTGATCATTTGCTGTGTTTGGTTGTTCGGTTTGTGGTAGTCGTTTTGGTCGTTGTTGGGGGTATTTTTCTAATCTTAGTTGCTTGTAAACTGCACAACCTTTGTAGTTGGCAGGGTGGTTTCCCTCACACAGGACACATTTTACTTCTTCTGATCTGCCAGTACGTGTGCACGATGCCGATTTGTGATCTCCAGCACATTTGATACACTTAGGATTTCTGCGACAGTAAGCTTTCGTATGGCCGTACTGTTGGCAATTAGCGCATTGCGGGATTTCGAGTTTTGGTTTCGGAGGTTCAATAGTTACACGACAGTGTAGCAGGTTCTTTATTTCGTATATTGATTTATTGTTACTATTGGGCTTAATTTCGATGATGAAAAGAGGTAATGGGACTTTTGTCACTCTTTGTTTCATGTTCCAGATATTGGTCACAATATGTCCATGTTGTTTGAGCTCGTTTTCAATTTCTTTCATATCTGTGGAAGGGTGCATATTTTTTAATACCACTTTAAACGATCTTTCTTGCTTGGTTTGATAGAAGAAAAACTCTGTTCCTTTTTCTTCCAGTTTTTGTACAATTGTTTTGAAGGCTTCGGAAGATTTCGGTTGAATTTTAACTTGCTCGTTTCGTAGAATTTTGACATCATAATTATTGGTTGCGTATTCATTGAGCATTTGTAGTAAAGGCTGTATGTTGCTAACTTTGTCCACAAATATTGGTGGAAGTTTACCATGAGTTTCAGTTTGGTTTGATTTGTTTTCTTTGTCTTCATCAATAGGAAGCCCATCAAAGCTGTTTGATGTATTTAGGACTTGTTGGCTCAGCCAATTGCTTTTATTGGTTTTTAGATTTTTTGTCTGCTTTGGATTACTTGTGTTTTCCGGGCTATCTCTTGGTCTCTTAGAGCTTTGGACAGTAATAAAATTATCTTCGCTATCCATGTTTTGGGGTTCTAGAGGTATAGGTATAGGAGTTTTGGTGATGTTTAATTTTCCTTGGCTCGCAAGTTCCACTTCAGTAGCAGATAATGTACGTGGTCTACTTGTAAAAAGGGCCTTATGGAAGACTTGTTGTGTCAATATTTTTGTGACGGGAGTCGATTTGTTGTTAGGTTTTTGGTCGCTCATATTGCAGTTCCGGGGATTGCGTCCTCACAGAGCTTTTTGCCATCCCAGAATCCAGAGCTAATTATGGTGACCACAGCTCCTCGGGTCCGACGTGATTCTTTTTTTTTTTAATATTACGATGATATAAACGAAAAAAAAAAAAAAGAAAAAAAAAAGAAAAAGAGGGTAGTTTTGGTAAATTAAAAAGTATGGCCACACTGAAGAATGACAGTTCAGATTGGTGATAAGCAGATGTTAACTTTGTTGTATTTAGACACAATCTTTGTTATTTCTGTCAAATCTTTGTTTGCACACTTAAAGTTCACTGTTATTCACAATATTTTCGGGTAAAAGTCTTTGCACTGTTGTTTTTTGCACGGTTTTTTACGCGAAAATTGCGACGTACTCGGCGGTTGTGTTTACGCTACGAAAGCAGGGTTGCCACTAATAAAATATTAATCTTAAATATATAGTTTCTAAATTATTGTTTGTAACTATGTTTATAAATAATATTTATTTATGTATATGTTGTATAAGAATATGATAATAATAATTGACAAAGCGCTGATACATGTATTCAATTATTATATTAACAGGCTGCCTCCTGTATCCCAGTTGTTTTCTATTTAGGTATTACTTGACCTGTTTAAGAATTTTTCAAGTCTATACTTGAACTGGTTAATACCAGGCGCGGATCCAGCCCTCAAAAAAGGTTGTGGGCACGTGCGAAAATTGGTCAAGTGCGAGTCGTACTAGAGGCTGGCCCCAAAAAAACAACGTAAACGGTATTTTTGCCATACAGCTACAAATAAGGAAAATAATGTACTTTTTTTTTTTTTTTTTGAAGCAAATATGAAGTATAATGGTTTGGAAGCTTATTAAAAAAACGTAAGTATAATTAAACCTGCCACAAATTTGAAAAGCCCAAACAATGCACAAGGCCCGAAAATTAGCTTATCCAAATACGCGCCTTCTTCGAAAAATTTCAATTTTCGAATGGCTATTTTACGGTCCCTAATATACTCGTAGGGTTTGTAAAGGTGCTGTATGGTTGGGAACAATAAATAACAACAAAGTGTATTTTTAGTGACCGTCAAGACACACCGAACGTTATCCAGGATCAGATTATGCAAATAAATAGTACCCAAATAGTACGTTACGGTGTACGCTTTGTTGACGGTCGCTATTTTTAGAAGAGCCAGCTCTAGACAAAAAAAATATTTTATATCGACATCGATCATAAATGCACATGTGTGACCAGATTCGTTTTTTTTTGTAGTCACTTTTCGTAAAAAAATTAAAATGCGGAGCTATTGGGTTTATAAAGTAAAAAAAAAAAACTGATTCAAGCTATGCAAAAAAAAAAGATTCGCGATGTCTACAGCCCTCAGAGCCTCTGGGAACAATATTTTAATTACATATTTAGCAAAATCACAACATTACAATTTTTGGGAACTAAAAGGCCCGACAGTCTCTCCTTTTAACCGACTTCGAAAAAAGGAGGAGGTTCTCAATTCTTTTTTTTGTATGTATGTTCCGCGATTACTTCGTCAATTATGAACCGATTTCGATGATTTTTTTTTTAATCGAAAGGTGGTACCTCCAGATTGGTCCCATTTTAATTTGGTTCAGTTCTGATGAAGGAGGAATCCATGAGAAAATGAGGGAACTCCTCAAAATTTATTAGCACGTGTAATTTTGGCGTCAATTTCAAAGACTACAGTGACATTTACGTCCAATATGTTTGGAAATTGTAGCCGAAAAAAAATTTCTTTATAAAAAAATAAGAACCGACTTCAAACTCCGACAGCCTACAAAGTCGGTGTCAAGTGAACTGACCCAAAGTCGATGACAAGTTTATAGTGAAATTGACACCGACTTTGTAGGCTGTCGGAGTTTGAAGTCGGTTTTTAATTTTTTATTGAGATTTTTTTTCATCACTTTTTAGGATTACAAACCTCAAAACGAAATATATCAGAACGCTTATATAACTCGTGTCTTTTACAGCCAATTTGCTCCGAAACTACCGCATTTTGGTACATACTTATATGTAGCATAGTGATCCAAACACGTACGATAAACTAAATAACTGAATTCAATTTAAATTTTGAAAAAAAAAGATGATTTTTTAGTTTTCGACCTACAGATTACTATGAAAACCTATAAGAAGTTCATGGTATTACATATTTGAAATGATATAGAAAATAATCAACGAATGGAACCCTCTCCAAGCGATTTTAACTCGCTCTTATCTTTTTTTTATCAAGACGTTCGAAACTATCAACCTCATTGGGCTGTAAAAATGTGACGTGAAAACTCTTAGGCATGAGGTATGTCTATAAGGCTATTTAGGGTTGTGGGCATGCCCATAGTGCCCACAACGGTGGATCCGCGCCTGGTTAATACTCTGTGCTGAAATAACATTGTCTGGTAGCTTGTTCCATGAATTAATCATTCTGATGCTTAGCTTGTTTCCGAGGAGGTCTAACATACGCTTCATATATCTTCACCATCATTTCAGATTAGGGTTTCAATATGTGGCCGATTTGCTGGATAAAGAATGAAATTTTAATTTGACTTATAAATTAGCATTAGCAGAAGCGTCTGTCTGCTTAAAGAAATTAGACCTTGAAGATGATACTGTTTTGTTATCAGATAAATGACAAGTAAAATATTCCTTAAGACGAACATAAAAGACCTCAATTTTAAAAATAAAAAAAATAAACCTGAATGCACACAAACTTTTGATATACCTATGGTGTCACTCTCACAATCAAGACGAATGTAATAATAACACCTCACAAGCTAAAATCAAGCCGTTTAGGCTACTGGACGTGCCTAAGAAATATACATACATACATACACTCGAAAAACATAACCCTCCTCGTGGCGCTGTTGGAAAAAAAAAATCGCTATGACATGACATAACATAACATAATTATTATACATTTTCTTTTTCAGGTACTTTGATGAGGACGACGAGCCTCCCACCCCCGCCCTGGCGTACATCCCGGCCCCCGGGAGCCCTACATATGAAGCCGCTGCCAACGCCAAAGTGAGTTCATTCTGTCACTGACACAAGCACTCTGTGCAGAGTTTTTACCCGACTGCGCACCGCAAAGGAGGGTTATGTGTTTACCTGTCTATGTATGTATGTATGTATGTATGTTTGTTCCTTTGTGGCACACTAGAGCTCAAACGCGTGGGTCGATTTTAATGAATCATACGTCAATCGATTCGTCTGAATTGCGCGAGTGTCACTGAAGATATGAAATTAATCAAAATTCAAAATGGCGGCCACCAGACGCCATATTGTACAAAATAAAAAAATAAAAGTCAACCAACTATGGCATGTGAGGTATCGTTGAATAGGTATTTAAAAATCATTATTAGGTTTCTTTGACCATTTTTCAGACAAAAGAACCGTTTATGATTTATAACGATTCAAAGTTCCTTTACTAACCACGTAAAGTAGGTACCTATCCACCCAGTAGTAAATCCGTTCGAATTAGCAACACAGGAAATAATCTAGACCGACGAGTCTTCAAGCAGGTCATGACGACTATAAAATAATAATAATGTTTTTCATAAATCTCAAACTTCAATCAAGTACGTACGCATGTGCAATGTAGTGTACCAGTAGCGTCATCTATCCGTTGACTTGAAGACTTTTAGTTTCGTTATTACATTTAAAGTGTCAATAGTGCTATTTACCTACTTAATACAGTAAAATATAACCTAATTGATTATAGGTACCAATTACAATAGTCAGTACTCAGCGCTCGTAAATAAATAAAATAGCTACCTAATACTCTAATGTAGTACCAGTAGCGCCATCTATCGGTTGACTTGAAGAATTTTAATAGGGTCAGGCCTTTGTAGCGTTTTGAGCCGGGTTAGGTCTCTAGAGGGATTAATAATCAGTAATTTAGATTATCGCAAGCTACTTAATAATCCCCACGATAGCAACTCTCTCCATGAAATGACAAGATTGCGGAATTTAGGGTCTTATAATCCCTAACTAAAAATAGTAAAATAAAAAAAATTAATTAAAAAAAACAAAAAACCCGACTGCGTAAAAAACTAAAAAGAAAAAAACAAGACTACTTAGTTCAGTAGTAGCCTAGTAGCTAGGAATATGTTAAGTAATATTTACCGTCGCCATCAGATATATAATCAAATATTGATTGCTATTGAGGAATCTAAAGATGCCTACAGTCGGGACCCATTTAAAATCTAGGTTAAAATGTTTCAAATAATGGGTCCCGATAGTAGGCATCTTTAGATTCCTCAATAGCAATAAATATTTGATTATATATCTGATGGCGACGGTAAATATTACTTAACATATTCCTAGCTACTAGGCTACTACTGAACTAAGTAGTCTTGTTTTTTTCTTTTTAGTTTTTTACGCAGTCGGGTTTTTTGTTTTTTTTAATTAATTTTTTAGGCCTTCAAAAGCACTCAAATTGAGTTCTTCTTTGATTACAATGAGGTATGGTCTATGTTAAAAGGTAAAGAAAGTAGTATTACAATCATTAAAAACCTACATAGGCATGAAAAACTTGTGGCATTGGATCCTTCCACTATTTATTTTACCCTACAAATTAGGGACAAATAGATGCAAAGTTCTGGAAAATCTGCCCCGTTAATCTAATCCAACATCGTGAGGAGTCACAATGTTCAAATATAAACTCAAATTGAATTTCGAACATAACTAAACTCAGAGGTGCGAGCTGGATTCGAACGGCCGACTCTCTGCATGTGAGGCGGTAGGTAGGCTACCATGGCTTATGTTTCGCACCGCTACAAGCCGTTCGTATCATGATATAGTAATATACTTCGCCAGGTAGGACAGTCCGGTATTCTGTAGTAGTGTGGGTGTCACCCTAACGTCATTCGTACTGCTGTGTGTTGCAAGTGGTGTATTAAAATAATCCCCGACCCCCATGAATCCTGTGAGTGGTTCATTAAATTATTACGTTCATTTGTTTTTAACTTGTCCCATTTTGTGTGCTTCGACAAGTAAATGACAATTCTAATACGCAAATAGTTTATTTTGCATTGTAACGGCAGAAAATATTTCCTTAATTTTTGTTTTATTGCAATAAAGTGGCAACTCCACTTTGACGTTACGGTGACACGTCACCCGGATCGGCAGACCTGGTTCGTACCTATGGAGGGTTGAAGTAAAGGAGCGCAATCTTTGCAGTTCCAAAAGTGGACACCAAATCGGATAGATTGGGGGCGCTGCGGTCGCTACTTCAGTCAAGCCACCTAGGCGGATAGTCTGCAATAGCGCCTTCAGATGGCGCGGCTTAGGCGAAAACGCAGCGAAAACGGTTGTGAGGAGTGTGTGTTTTGTTTTGTTGCTTATCAAATCCGCTGGACACGTTTTCAACTGTTTCGCCATATAAGATTGCGCTCCTTACCAAGACACATTCCACACTCCATATTCGTACCGTTTCCCAGCAAGCGGAGGAGGAGGAGGAGGATCCCCTGGACGCCTTCATGGCGGGCCTGGAGCGGCAGGCGGCGCGCGACCTCGTCAGCAGCAAGGAGAGCGCCGGCAAGGGCGACGCGGGCCGCGGCGCGCGCGGCGACATCGACGACATGGACGACGAGGAGAGCTACTACAAGTGAGTGTGAGCGGCGCCGCGGCGCAGTGTAGCTAAGGGGCAGTCCATAAAATAAGCGAGGTGACTTTGTCGAGGAGTTTGTTAGTTTAAGGAGCTGGGTTATCAGAATGGGGACTATCGTTTCTTTGCTCACCAGTTGGCGCCACTGTTGACTATGGTCCAGAGGTATAGCTGTCAAAGGCGACTTTATAAGATCGGCGCCGAAACAAAGTTTTCAATCTTGAATCTCATTAAGTTTATTAATAGCTTTTCCCCGCAACTTCGTATGCGCAGAAATATTAAAAAAGTAAAATCCCGATTTTTCCCGTTCCCGTGGGAATTTTGCAAAATCCTTTCTTAGCGTATGCCTACGTCATAACATCTACCTGCATGCCAAATTTCAGCCCGATCCGTCCAGTGGTTTGGGCTGTGCGTTGATAGATCACTATGTCAGTCACCTTTGAGTTTTATATATTTAGATAAATAACTATCATCATATCGAGTAGCTATGCCGCAATGTTGTGCAGTTCATTTCAATGCGTTCACATTCATCGCCAAATAATCCATAATATTTGCGATAATTTCACCAAAGAGATCACTTTTCAACAGGTAAATTAAAGAAATTGTAATTTATATCACGAAGCCCGCCAAAACTAGTGAAAAGTGAATGTTGTTGGACCTCACGCGACACTAGCGCCTCTAGTGGCAAATTCACACCCCATTGTAGCACAAGCGAATCTTAGACTAGCCGTCTCCCGCGGTATAACACACATATGACACATAGGTCCCATTTTTCCCGTCCCCGCGAGAATTTCGGGTACCTTCATGCCAAATTTCATCTTTCCAATTCGTACTGTTTTCGGCTGTGAATTCAAATTGAATTTCGCACTTAAGTAAACTCAGAGTTGCGAGTCGGATTCGAACCCTCGCCCCTCTCGCATGAGAAGGTTAAACCATTAGTAGGCTACCACGGGGCTATCTTACTAATATAATAAAGTTACCCTTATTTATACCTTATGCCTTTATTTAATCAATATTAAGTAAGATGTTGCATGTAACTATTTAGAGAATGTTGTACATGCCTGTTATAGGCATACATATCGAAATAGATCTTACCCTTAAGTGTTTATGTTAAAGTTGAATATGTATGCTGTTGGTGTGTCTTATTGAAATAAATAAATAAAAGTTGCTGACGACTGCCTCCACAGATATATGGAAGACAACCCACTGAACAACGCCGACGACGGGTCCGACGCGGAGATAGAGTACGACGAAGATGGCAACCCCATCGCCCCCCCCAAGAAGAAGTTTATCGACCCCCTCCCCCCCATCGACCACTCGGAGATCGAATACGAGCCGTTTGAGAAGAATTTCTACACTCCGCACGAGGAGATCGAGGCGTTGGAGCCGGAGAAAGTCGAGGATTTGAAAAAGGCGCTAGGCATCAAGGTAAGATTACAGTCTGGAACAGAACCTTGGATTTTTATACCGACATCAAAAATAGATATTTGTGTCTTCAATAAAGATTTAGATCTGCTTATTTCTCTTAAAAAATAATAGATATTTATAGCACAAGTGCGTAAAAATAGGTTATTCAGAACAAGCACAAGTTGGGAATTACCTTTTTTGAGCGTTGCATATTTTATTGCTTAACAGTTTACAACTTACAACCCGAAGTCTCTGTGTAATAAGAGGATTTAAAAAAGAGTTCTAGTTATAATATTGGTTGTAAATTGTTTAGAAATACACTTTGCATTCGGCTCGCCATCTAGCTTCAAGTAGCGGAGCAACTGCTAAACGGTCGGGTAATCGGGGTTCAGCCACTGGCCCCTAAATGTCGATCTTGTGTTAAGGCATTCACTGCCACTTCTGTTTTACGAACTTTCGCCAGGTGCCACATCTGTCATTAAGGGAACATTGCAACGCACATGTGCGTTCAAGGCACTGCGGGAAGTCAGCAAAACGCACATATACGTCGGTGGCAGTGAATGCGTTAACCCGGGTTTCGGAGCACGCACTACAGTATAGACTCTGCCACTCTTCTTTCTTGTATCATTTTTCTATGCACGTTCTGATACTGATATGAATAATATTGAACGTGTAGCCTAGCCACTGAATTACATGAACAGAATTGTGATCAGTATTTACCAATGGACAAAGAATACGCAAAGATCGTCTTAGATGGCGCTGCAAACTTGACCCAAACCAAAACCCAAACACTGCAGCTGTCAAATTTTTACGGGTTTTTTTGCTGACAATTTTAAGTAGATTTGTTTAAAATTGTTAAATATTGACCGCAATTTTAATTTTGGTTCAGTTATTTGTGATGAAAATAAAGACATCCCAATGCAATTATACCCGCCCCAGATACATACCAAGTCTTTCGGAAATACGTGTCGTCCATTCTCATTGCATTCTGTAACTGCACAGCGCGGCACTTTTTAATAATTTAAGTAAAACCAATAACAACAAACATTTCTCTATGTAACTGACAGATGGTTTGGGTCAAGCGATTGCAGCGCTCCCAGTGGCCAAATTATGCAGATTTCTTGTCTATTGATGGATCACAGTATTTATTGTACGTCTAGCCTTGGCATTGAGCGTGCGGTATGTACTCGTGTAGGTGAGTGGGCCGGACCCGCCGCGGCCGGTGAGCAGCTTCGCACATTTCGGCTTCGACGAGCCGCTGATGAAGGCCATCCAGCGCTCGGCGTTCACGCAGCCCACGCCCGTGCAGGCGGCCGGCGTGCCCGCCGCGCTCGCCGGCCGCGACCTCATCGGTACGTCTCTCGCGTATGCCCAGAAGTAGAGTAGAATCAGTGATGTGTATATGTGTATATACACATCACTGATTCTACTCTATTTCTGGGCATCAGATGAATCAGTGATGTGTATATGTATATATACACATCACTGATTCTACTCTATTTCTGGGCATCAGATGAATCAGTGATGTGTATATGTATAAACTAGCTTTTCCCCGCAACTTCGTATGCGCAGAAATATTAAAAAGTAAAATCCCGATTTTTCCCGTTCCCGTGGGAATTTTGCAAAATCCTTTCTTAGCGGATGCCTACGTCATAACATCTACCTGCATGCCAAATTTCAGCCCGATCCGTCCAGTGGTTGGGGCTGTACGTTGATAGATCACTATGTCAGTCAGTCAGTCAGTCAGTCAGTCAGTCAGTCAGTCAGTCACCTTTGAGTTTTATATATTTAGATACACATCACTGATTCTACTCTATTTCTGGGCATCAGATGAATCAGTGTTGTGTATATGTATATATACACATCACTGATTCTACTCTATTTCTGGGTATAAATAACTGGAAAGAACTATATTGGTGCAAGGATGTTTAAAATAATCATTAGCTTTACAAAGATTACTAAGTCAAACATTTCAAGCGAGATACCTCATCATGTTCTTATTGACATGTGTTAATGAACTCTTTTATACATGATGTATTTCATTATTTATTGTCATTTTGAGACTGTCGACATCTCTGAAATTTATATTTATTTGACAATGGAGGCTATCTCCATTATGTTTTTTTTTCTGGACCACCTTGGACACACCACCTAAGAAACACCTTGCATATATATAGCTGAAATCTATATATTTGTAAAAAAAACCGGCCTATAAGCGAGTTAAACTAGTATGGAGAGGGTTCCGATCCTTGATTATTTTCAATGACGTCATTATCAAACCGTTTCACAGGATAAGCTCTTTTATATGATAGATACTTCGTACACGCTTTTACAGATAGTAAAATCCTGAATTTGATTCCCGACAAGCTTAGTTATGATAATTTGTCTCTCAATATTAATTAATTTATTATGTTTCTTAGTAACTAGACAAGTGACAAATTGGTTAGTTACACAACACAATTGGCTATGGGTGACAAATGTGCTCGATTATTTTTTTTAAGGATAGGAATAACCTTCCATATCAAGAGAAAAAATCTCAGAATTTTCCGTGCCGTAGATTCTGCGTAAAAAATAAAATTGGTTTTGCGTTATGACGATTGAAATAAAGGTGTTTCCTTGTGGTGTTGACACTATTGACATTATTGATTTTTTTCAAGAAGTAGTGCTGCATACTTGGACCAAGGAAACACCTTTATTTCAATCGTCATAACACAAAATCAATTTATTTTTTTACGCGAAATCTACGGCACGGAAAATTCTGAGATTTTTTTCTCTTGGTACGGAAGGTTATTCCTATCCATATAAAAATAATCGAGCACATTGACATTTTTCACCCATAGCCAATTGTTTAAGTTATTCCTGCGCGTTTGAAAAAAATAAAAAATAAAATGTTCGATGTTATTTCCGCAGGTATCGCCCGCACCGGGTCCGGAAAAACGGCGGCGTTCCTGTGGCCATTGCTAGTTCACGTGATGGACCAGAAGGAGTTGGCGCCGGACGACGGGCCTATAGGCCTCATCCTGGCCCCCACCAGAGAGCTGGCGCAGCAGGTAAACCCACTGATCAAATAAAAAAAGCCGGCCAATTGCGAGTCGGACTCGCGCACGAAGGGTTCCGTACTGTTGTCTATGAAAACGGTTCATGAGATACAGCCAAAAAGGCAGACGAAAACGGCAAAAAAATCACGTTTGATGTATTTGAGCCCCCTCAAATATTTATTTTATTCTGATTTTATTATTTGTTGTTATAGCAGCAATACAAATGCATCATCTATGAAAATATATATATTATACATGTAACGCAAATGTAATTTGTAACTATGTGGAATTTTTGAAAAAAGGCCTGCTGAGTTTTTTGCGGCGCGTCTTCTTAAGCAATGGGTCTAGGAAGCGTTGGTAAATTCTTTTTCTGGCGTGTAAAAGCACCCCTGTGCAGCTTTGTGGCCAATTAGCTGAATTGAATTTAATTAAATTTATTTGGAGCCCCCTTAAATATTTATTCTATTATGTTTTTTAGTATTTGGTTGTTATAGCGGCAACAGAAATAAGTATCTGTCAAAATTTCAATTATATAACTATCACGGTTCATGACATACAGCTTTCCCGCTGGGGCGTTTTCCGGGATGACATAGCGAATGTCCTTCCCCGGGACTCGAACTATATACAAACCAAATTTAATCTTAATCTGTCCAGCTTTTCAAGCGGGAAGAGGTAATAGACCGATATAGTTACTTTTGCCTTTATAATATTAGTATGGACTAGCTTCTGCCCGCGACTTCATCCGCGTGGAATTCGGTAATAGCTTTCCTGCGGGAACTATGCAGTTTTCAAGGATAAAAAGTAGCCTATATGTTGACAAGTGTTATAAACTACCCCCATACTAAATTTTGTTGCAATCCTACGAGTAGTTTTCGAGTTAAATCCGGACATACATAAAATTTTCCTCAAAATCGTTTTTTTGTGTTCAGTATCATTTATATAGTCCCCTCGACTTGATCGTTTCATTTCATTTTCAAGTTTCAGACGCGACTTCTTCTACAGACTTATTATTAGTAATATTTTATTTTATTTATTTTATTACATGGAAAACCAACAGCTATACAAACAAAGTATACATTACTTATAATTACACAAAGCAAATTAAAGGTTTTCGCTTATAGAAACAAAATATATCACTGTACATATTCTCAATACCGAACAGCCACACACTAAAATATAAGAAACAGTACATGATGCATAATACTCGTACAGTTACAATATACTGATTACTGAACCATAAAGCCAATAGCAAAATATATGTGAATTTTGAAAGTTACTCTTAATGTTAAGATTATAAAGCCTCTGACACGGACCCCGCACTACTTGATTCACTAAAGAAACTAAGTAACCTATTCTTAATCACACCAACACTGTCTTCCAAACATCAAAATCAGTCATTGTTAGAACAACATTGAAACTCTTTCCTGCCCTGCACAAGAAGCTATTTCTTCTGTAGTTAGTAGAATATACCTATAATATAACTATCTCTAAAGGTAGCAAATTTCATCCAAATCCGAACAGGAATCTACAAGTAATCTACAGTAAAAAAAGTCCTGCTTAAGCTCCTTAATTTGGTAATATAATTAGGTTTTTGTCAACAGATTTACATGGAAGCGAAGAAATTCGGCAAAGTTTATAATATACGATGCGTGTGCTGCTACGGTGGTGGCTCCAAGTGGGAACAGACCAAAGCGTTAGAAGGTAAAGTACTACTACTACAGCCTATTTTCGTCCCACTGCTGGGCACAGGCGTCCCCTCATCATAAGAGGGTTTGGGCTATAGTCCCCACGCGGGCCCACTGCGGATTTGGGACTTCACACACATCTTTGAATTACTTCGCAGATGCGTGCAGGTTTCCTCACGATGTTTTCCTTCACCGAAAAGCGCAGTGGTCAATTCAAATTGAATTTCGCACATAAGTAAATCGAACCTCCGACCCTCTGCATGAGAGGCGGTAGGCCGAACCACTAGGCCACCACGGCTTAGAGGGTAAAGTGTATAGTATAAATTATTCTAAATAAATACCTACCTATCTCATTTGAACATTGACGACACGTTTGGCCACTGTTCGGCGGTCGCGGGTTCGAATCCCGCTAGGAGCAAACAACAACAACAACAACAACAATACTCTTTATTGAACACCATATATACAAAACACAGAAAACACAAAAGGAATACGCAGCTAATAGGTAAACAACAGGCGGACTTATCGCTAAGCAGCGATCTCTTCCAGTCAACCTTGAAAGTGGAGAATACGAAAAGAAAACAATGATGGGCGGTGTAAAATCAGAAAACAAAACATACATAATAACGAATACATGATATACACAAATAATTATACACAATACAAATATTTAAAAACATACATAATTGAATACATATTATATATATTAATATATATATACATATATAAGTACATATATAATAAAGCCAGCCAAAAATGAAAAATATTCAAACTTTGTGTGATGACAATGTTTGTACCTGAGTCATGGATGTTTAGTATTTGTGTATGTATGTACATTGTCTCAAAAGTTTCGCGATACACACTCATTAAACACACTACAGACGGGACTTATTCGCGTAAAAAACCATTTATATTTTACCTCGACGTTTCCTGTTTTCTGTATATATACATTGTCTCAAACTTTCGCGATACACACTCATTAAACACACTACAGACGGGACTTAATCGCGTAATATGCTGTTATCTAGAGTAGCAGAACGAGTTGACCCGGCGTACTTCGTCCCGCCTAACAGTACCCTGCTCCTGCTCCCTGCATCCCGCCCGCATGACATGAGCTGTCAATTGCGGAAGATGGCGGAAGCGAATGTTAAAACTCATCATAATTTACTTGTGTCCATTTTTTTGATATTTTTAATGGTTTTTAAAGATCATTGAAGTCGGTTCAGCCGTTTTTGAGTTATAAGTGGTGTAACTAACACGACTGTTAATATGTACAGATATATATAAAAATGAATTAACTCTAGAATCTCAGAACTCAGAACATTTATTTTGACATAAAAATACACACTACAACGTAACAGAGTTTTAAAATACAGAAGACACAATACAAATAATAAAGAAAAAGAAAATAAGATAATGATATAAATAAAATGTATTAAAAGGACATGCAAATACGCTGCGCTACGCTGTAGTGCCAGTCAAAAGAGGACTCGGCTCAGCATGTGCTGCAGCAGGAGCCACAGCGCTGGTTTTCAGCCGAAGCCCTAAAAATAATAATAATAATAATCATTTAATTTTAGCATGTGTGCTTACGCTGGGAACAGAAGTAGGAAGGTAAAAATCATAAAAGGGGACAAGGGAAAAGGTGAAAGTTGAAAATGTATAGTTAAATATATATTTAATGGAAAGTAATAAAAGTGTCCCTTGGGGGAGGCCTATGTCCAGCAGTGGACGTCTTTCGACTGAAATGATGATGATGATGATGAATAAAAGTGTGGATAAATGTAGCCAAGAGCGAGAATTAACAGAATAGATATAAGAAAGGAATCAAACAAAGTAGGAAAAACAAATACAATAAGAAAATACTAGAATGTACATTTGTAAGTTATATACTTTACCTTAAGGTTACGTTTTAATACGGATACAGATAGGTAGGAACAACTCTGCCACCTAAAGGAAATTGTTTTTGATAGTTTAAAAGATATTTTTTGAAATTAATTTTGAACGAGGTGAAGGAAAGATTACTAAACGGAGGAGGCAGGTTGTTCCAACACTTGGAGGCAGCATATTTGAAACTGCCGCGGAAAGCGGCAGAATGGTGCCTAGGCACAAGCAGTTGCCAGTTTGTGGTGCGGCAAGGGACAATGCGGGGAAATCTCCATTTCAACTTATCATAAAGATACTTGGGTCTTTTGGTTTTGACGACTCCAAATAGTAACGTAGCGAGGTGGTGTTCACGACGAAGTGCCATTTTTAAAATTCTGTTGGAATTTAGGTACGGTGTGATGTGTGTGCGTGGAGGAACATTGAAACAGTATCGGGCGCAGGCGTTCTGAACGCGCTGCACGATACGATCTGTACGAGCCAGCAGCCGCGGTCCGTACATTAAGTCTGCATAAGAAAGTTTGGATAGTATTAATGCATCACACAGTTTGATACGAAGTTCTACGCTCAGAAAATTACGAATCCGGTATAGTACTTTTGAGTCTATAAAAGCAAGCGTTGGCGCAATCCAGTACGTGATTTTCAAAGCGCAGACCTGCGTCCATCAACACTCCAAGGTGTAATCTCCAGTATGTACCTTTAGTTCTCTACTGTACTTAGTTCACCTATGCGTTGCTTTAAAATTAAAATCAGAAACCTGAAAGCTATTTTCCTTTTTGCCCACCAGGTGGCGGTGCGGAGATCATAGTGGGCACCCCGGGGCGGGTCATCGACCTCATCAAGTGCAAAGCCACCAATCTGCGGCGCGTGACGTACCTCGTGCTCGACGAAGCTGACCGAATGTTCGACATGGGATTCGGTCTCTGCTCTATTCACTACCAGCTTCTGCCACGAATTCGGCCATGATTTTTTAGTGCGTTATCACACTTGCGATTCGCGAGCGAGTTTTGTATGGAGGCGAACACGCCGCGAGTTCGACGCGTACGAGTTTTGTATTGAAAAACGCTTTCAACTCGCTCGCAAATCGCAAGTGTGAAGGCCCTTAGGGATAAAAAGTTGCCTATGTCCTTCCCCGGGACTCGAACTATATCCATGCCAAAGTTTATTAAAATCGGTCCAGCTGCTTAAGCGTGAAGTGGTAGCAGACATAGTTACTTTTACATTTATAAACATTGGCTTTTATAGACTGACAAGCGGCCGAATATAGGCTCCGCTTCTGCCATCCCAATAATCCAATGTTGCTACATATCGCACGAGTGTTTTAAGGCCTAATTATGAATATAATAAATAAAATAAAATAATAAGGCTAAAATAACTCGCAAAGTAATTATTATTCATCTTGACATTGCGATTTGGTGTTGATATATGCAACGCAGACCTAGCGCCCTCTACGACTGGAAAGCTGAATTTTTGGTCGAGGCTTTACAAAAGTACTGATGGCGTTACGCTATGGAAGTAGATGTGAATAGACTTGTTACGAACCCAATAACTACTTACGTGAGTT
>OZ020279.1:13565818-13657103 GCA_963971205.1 Aethes cnicana | reverse complement strand
CATCTAAAAAACCTTGAGTTCAATTACTCAAGATTTCCAGATATCCTTTTATATTTCATTATAAAATTGATACCCACCTACACAACAGCCTATTTACGTTCCACTGCTGGGTACAGCCTCCTCTCATCACGAGAGGGTTTGGGCTATAGTCCCCACGCGGGACCAGTGCGGATCGGGGCGAAAAATGATACATAATGAAAGAAATATTCTTGTCAAGATGATGCACCAGAGCTATCCATTGCTATCTTGGCGGGTATATCTGAAAGTCCACGATACCTACCTTTTATTTAGTAGCACGTTGGTATTTACTCAAAGATATCAACTACAAAGCAGTCGCTTCTTATCGTTGTAGGCATGTTGAATTGCGCTAAGATTTTTTTAGAAGCATTTGTATGTGGACTAAATATCGTTTTACTCACCACACAGCGCATCCTTGACACTGTTAATGAAATCCAAAGTCTCAAGGAGGCTTGGCCTACTCAGCGTCTCCTTATTCCTCACAGAAGATCCGGCAGACCGCGGTCTTCTCCTCAACTCCTTGATGTTTTCCACCGGTTCCGAGTACACCAGACTCTTCAGCGTATGATACTTGCGTCTGATGGTCTTCTTGTCTGATTGGTTGGTGATGGAGATCTCTGGGAAGCCGTAGGCGGTGGCGGGTCTGTGTCGCCTGGACCGTCTGGTCTTGGGGAGGCTGCTGAAGGAAAGGTCCTGCACCGAGGTGGACGGTATCACATCAGGCTTGGTGTTGTTACGCCAGTAGATGCCGGTTTTCACGCTGGCTAGTATCTCATCTGTGCTTCCGTGATGACTGATGTCACGTGCTTTTGTTCTATAAAATCATAATGTATTAAGTTAAAACGCTTAAAACTTTACATAACGCTGCGGACATCGATTATATCATCAAAATAAACTGATGAGCCTGCATTCAGAGGGGGATGAATGCGGAGGAAGTGAGGGAGAATGCTTGGATACAAGCAGGTGGTCTGGTGGTCTCTGTCTAGCCCAACGGGAAACAGGAGTAAGTTAATCAATATTAATATTATAAATCCGAAAGTAACTCTGTCTGTCTGTCTGTCTGTCTGTCTGTCTGTCTGTTACCTCTTCACGCTTCAACCGCTGGACCGATTGAGATGAAATTTGGCATGGAGATAGTTGGGGTCCCGGGAAAGGACATAGGCTACTTTTCATCCCGGAAAAACGCATAGTTCCTGCGGGAGCGCGATAACCGAATAACCGAATTCCACGCGGGCGAAGTCGCGGGAAGAAGTTAGTAATATTATAAATGCGAAAGTAACTATGTATGTCTGTCTGTCTGTCTGTTACCTCTTCACGCTTCAACCGCTGGACCGATTGCGATGAAATTTGATATGCAGATAGTTAGGGTCCCGGAAAAGGACATAGGCTACATTTTATCCCGGAAAAACGCATAGTTCCCGCGGGAGCACGATAACCAAATTCCATGCGGGCGAAGTCGCGGGAAGAAGCTAGTGCGTTTATAAACCATAATGAAAACCAGTCATGAACCAGTAGGTACAGTCAGCAGCAGAAGTAGATAAGCTGTCCAGGTGTTCAAAATGACCTACACACGACCTTATTCTTAAGACGTTAAGGGCGTGTGTAGGTCATTTAGAACACCTGGACAGCTTATCTACTTCTGCTGCTGACTGTACGAAGGCAGTTACCGGTTGAGGGGAACGTATCGGAGCGCCGGTAATTATTAAATCTGATTAGCACAACTTTGGAGGTTAATCTCATAACTGTGCTGCGAAATATGACATTAAGAATGTTTACTCCGAAAGTTGGCAACGTCGCAAATAGCTGTCAAATATTTTGCTGTTTTCATTAATTGGGTCATTCTAAGTTAAGAGGGCATCTGATAATAAGAAAAGTGGCAGGTTATAAATATTTGAAATAATATCTTCTTCCGATATAGAACTATGTTATCAGGTATTTTGTATACTTGTTTAAGATGGCCAGTTAATTTATCTATTTTTACAAGAGTTTTCATGTACCAGGGGAGATACAGGATCCAGGGTAGAGACATGAAGGCCAGGGTAGGGTACTTTACCTTACAGGGGAAATATATACATTGAAAGAAAAATAATTTTATTCGTCAGAATCAACTTTATTATTAAACTCTTTGTAATAGTTTACAACTATAATCTCAGACTTAAATTTCAATGCAGTCTTTTAATGTAACTTTAATTATTATGACATAAAAAACAAAATTACTTAGTATCTACTAAAAAAATCACAGCATTTTTACTTACAAGTTAAAAGAAAATAATTTTTTTAATGGCACATAAGTTGCATGCAATGCAATGTGATATAAAAATATAGAGCATGAATACTCTGTTAAAACATAAACATAAATTGGATCTTCCATTTAAAGAAATAAAATCGTATAAAAAGATAACAAATGAGATCACGCCTTTTCAAATACGTTAATACTTTGGTTAAACTCATAGTAAATACGCTGTCCTTTCATTTTTAAGTTGGGGGCTGGTATCTTTTCTATAATCTGATCCCATGAGATGAAAGCAACGTCTTTGTCATCAATTCTGAAATTTTTACCGGCACACACTCTACTATTTGAATCTTCTTCCATGAAGTTTTCAATATTTTTTCTCAAAATGATAGATTTTTTCCATTCCTTTCGCTTTTGTTCCGTTAATGTTAGTTTCTGTTTTATTTTCTTAGGTTTCAATTTCTTTTCTTTTTCTAAAACTTTGTATTTTGTCACCAATTTTCCGCTTATCAGTCTCTGAAACATTCTTTTTTCTTTTTGGGTTGAAAGCTCCGAAAAATTATCTTTTAATTGTTGAGTAAGAACTTCTTCACGTAATAATTTTTTCTTCACAATATCTCTCGATTGTGGCGAATTAAGTATCATGTCAACTTTTGAGTTTGGAGTAAGCTCTTTATTTGATTTGTTGGATCTTTGAAGTTGTTTTTTATAACGTTGTACTGTTGACTTAAGTTTAGCTATTTGAGCAGCCTGTTTTTTTATGAGTAAATTTCTTGCTCGCCTTGCACGGATCGACCTCTGCTGTCCAGCTTGCGCTTGTTGGTTATTATTTTCATTGACAGGAACTTCATTGTCTGAACTAGGTGGGGTTACAGGGGCAATACTGATATCTTGAAGTGCTAAACGTCGTCTCCGTTGTTTTGCTTTTTCTTTCCATAACTTTCTAGCTTTTCGTTTTTCTCTGGGTGTCATTTGATTTACAGTCTTAATAGTTCCTTTTTCTTTTTTTCTTTCATATTTCTTCTTTTCTTTTTGTTGGGCATACTTTTCGGGATCATTTTTTATCCTTTGGTACCGCAGTTTTTCAGCCAGACGCTTCTTTTCTAAACGTTCCTCATGAGTTTGTTTTTTTCGGGAAGCCATGATCTAAAAAAAGAGAAGTTACAGCTTAAAGACATTAAATATTTTATCTGTGGGATATTTTTAAGTCAGACACATAATTACTTTAAGTGTAGCTCTTTGGGCTGCAAAATAACGTATAAAACTTCGAATATTAAACTACTACATAGTGTAAAAGTAACGTACACCATATCTTAATTTAAAAAAAAATCGCATTTATGTTAACAAATTACTTCTTTACGAAGAATAATATACGTAAAATACTTAAAAAGTACTAATATGATACTTCCGTATCTACCCTGGATGTAAGGTCTCTACCCTGGCATTTGACGAGACAGGGGAAATACGGCAGGGTAGAGACGTTTTCATTGAAAAACGGAAACTATCAGAAAAGTATGGATTGTTACGAAAAAACAAACTAACACGGTAAACTAGGCAGAAATTAAAGTAAAAACAAATTACAAACAAAGTTTTACTATAAATAACAATTGAATAAAACTTACCAGTGGAGAGACGGCAATGACCGACACATCCGCGCGAGCCGAGTGGCGTGGTCGGACTGTCCGCCTATGAGAGCACGCGATTCACTCCGGCGACGTTTGTGGCTAACTTAACTTTGAAACGAATGCTCGAAGGTTAAATTTGGTACACCATAGTACTTTAATGGCATTTTTAAACGGTCGAAAAATGACCAGGGGAGGATACATAAAATACGAGGGACAAAATTTGCGTTATTTTTAAAAATAGAAAATACAATTTATTTGGGATTTGATTTAAGTATTCAAAATGATTGATTGCGCTTCTTTATGTAGTAAATACAGCTCAAATCAGAATGTATCACAAATGTATTTAAATTCAAAAACTCTGTTACAGAATAGTAAAGGGACAGGCCAGGGTAGATACTTTTTTGTCGGTAAACATGCAATTATAACCAAACTAAGTTAGTTAAGGTATTGCATTTTAGTGGTCTCAAAGTATTTGTTATTTACTGTAGTTATTGATTGTCATTTCCTTAAAATTTTCAAATAATGTGTGATTTTTTTATGTTGCCACCTATTGTCCCTCTTACCGTAGAATGACCCAATTTCTGAATATTACTGAATGAAAACATGAATTATCGCTCTTTGGTTGAATAAAACATTAAGTATGGATTGCAACAGTTATCATAGGAACACGAAGATTTTAGTACTATGGAAGTAATATCTTTTGAAAACTTTCCATCGCAGTTTCCGTGCATTTTAATGTTATCTTATCATTTGAATGCCTAACCAACAAATATAAAACGAGACCCGTCATTCAACCATAAAAAAAATGATATATTCCTTTTTAGTTCAGCAATATTGAGAAATTAATAAAAACAGCGAAACATTTGACAGCTATTATGCGACGTTGCCAACTTTCGGGATAAACCCTTTTAATTGAAATGATATTTAGAGCCATTTCTACTTGATTCATTTCATTATGGTATTCGGGTTGCTAATTAATCACTACACAGTATATAGAACAAAGTCGCTTCCCGCTGTCTGTCCCTATGAAAGAAAGAAAGAAAGAAAGAAAGAAAAACCATTTATTGTCATACACAAAATACACAACCATTTATGTATGCTTAGATCTTTAAAACTACGCAACGGATTTTGATGCGGTTTTTTTAATAGATAGAGTGTTTCAAGAAGAAGTTTTTTGTATATAATTTGTTATAGTTTAACGCTCAATTCCCGCGGGAACGCTATAACCGAATCCCACGCGGACGAAGTCGCGGGCAGAAGCTAGTGTATGTATAAACATATTTCTAGCAACCAGGTAGGTAAGCTTACTGGAGCTTATTTCATCATGTCATTTACATAATCACTTCATACGCATTTCCTTATATTATATATTGTTTTTTTATCTCACAGCCTTTATCGAAACTTCACGGCAGAAAACACACAACTTGTCTCAAAAAAAACTAAACGCTTTCGTTCGAACAGAAAAGATTGCAAGAACATCGGTCAGTCGGCCGGCAGAAAAACGAGATGGATGGCGTCTGTCAGAACAAAACGACTCTTATGAACGTGTCTGTCAAATGAAATTCGGGTGTTTCTCAATGGCCGTCACCCAAGATGGACGTTGACGTTTGTTGAGTTTCTCCAATTTTATTTTATTAATCATTTACACCGTACATTTACCTTTATTACCGAACATCTTGCAGGCCTGTGGCCCTTACTTTGATATTGGCGAAGTGTCCAAGACAGAAGCCATTAATTTATATAGAATAGAACAAATGAAATTCTGATTTTAGCGTGACACCGGCATTACAGGATAAAAGACTCAAGTTAAGTGGTCGGTGTAGTGTAGATATTACCAGCTTCTGCCCACGACTTCACCCGCGTGGAATTCGGTTATCGCGTTCCCACGGGACTATGCGTTTTTTCGGGTAAAAAAGTTTCGCATTTACAATACTAGCTTGAAGCTTCTGCCCGCGACTTCACCCGCGTGGAATCCCATTGCCACGTTCCCGCGGGAACTATGCTTCTTTCCGGGATATAAAGTAGCCCGGGACTCCAACTATCTCGATGCCTGTGTGTATGCTTGTGTATTAGTATTTATTTGGCTTTTATATAATAATATTTTTAGATTCTTCATATGATAATTGAAACATACGTGTCTTGAAACTGTAGTGTAGTGGAGCTTAATTCGTTTATTGTACATCCGAGGATAAAGGGAGACGTTCATAACGTTCAGCAGCAAGGGATAAAAAGTTGTTCTCAGGGTCTCAACTATCCCCATACCTAATTTCATTTAAATCGGCCCAGTCATTGCGACGTGAAAGAAGGGCAGAGGAACAAAAAACACCCCTTCACATTGATAATATTATTACGGATATTTACTGTAAGGTTACCGTTTGTTCAGAGTTTTATAATTTTGCAATTTGGAACTTGACAATTCTCGCATTAAAAAGCTCAAACTTTATAATTAGCTATTATGTCAATTCTAAAACACACAGGGTATTGTGAAGAAAGCAGTCTATGGTGTCTTAATTAATTCTATAAACATACCTGGAAACCCGGTACTTTACCGGTTTGTCACCGTCAGAGCGCGCCACTAGCACTCACTATCCGCGCGCTTTGCAGTCTCTCCACATTAGCGTTTATGGTCTAGTCTGTGGACGTGTAAACTTTTTTCGTCGAAAAGTTTTTAAATTAGATTTTGCATATTTTTTACTTAAAACCTTCGTAATTCCGTTGTACGAGTGCTTAATTACACGGAATATCAATTTTAATTGAGTGCACTGAGTTTTGTGTAGTGTTTATAACAAAATAGATCGCGTGCTGGGAGGCCGGCATATGGTTGGTCTGTGCCTATAGGTCTCAGATGCGGAGAAGCGTCGCTCTTCGTGTTCGTGTGATGAGACTGCGTCGTCCCCTTTCTCGGAGGAGAAAGTTTCACCGATGCCAAGCAAGCGGCCAAAAATATCTTGCATAGAGGTTATGTATGACTCCGCTCCAAGGTATAAAGTTTTTCTGTATTTGTCCATTTGCTACTACTTCACAATAATAATTTGGCATTCAGACCTAAACCAGACTCCAATTTACAATAGTAAATTGTAATTGAATTTAGCGTTTATTGAGGAATATTCGAAGTTGCACAGATTACTTACTACTTTTCATACAGTTAAACGTCAAGTTGACAGTATTTTTATTTGGTTTATTGCTTCTTATGGGTTTATTTTATTACTATTACCGTACCGTAATATACCGTACACTGCTCGGATTGTGGGCCAATTACTTAGCTTAATAATTACTCGAAGTTGGCGGAATTGTCTTGCATTTAGACAGATGCCCTTGATGCATTTATTAACCTTCCCTTTTTGTGGAGATTGCTGAAGGTCGATATTATATCAGTATTAGCAGTAGCTAAACTAAAACTCATTGAAAGCAAATTGTTGCAAGGACATAATCCGAGGTCTATACCTACAAGCACAGCTGAATGAAATACATATGTATACTTAATACTCCAGCAGGACAGGGAGAAAATGACTCTTAATTGTACCAACTTCCAGGTGTTTTTGTGGAATTTAAAATAAATGAGCATCTATATCTGATAGAGTTTTTGGCTAGTCTTTCAAGCTGGTTCGCTGGCAGCATTCGATCAATTGAATTTTAGAGACTTAATCAATTGAAACAAAAATAGAATGCCTTAAACAGGGTTGTAATATTTTTGAGGCCAGACTCAGACATAAGAACTTAAGACATTGATTCACTGCTCTTAAGTGTTATATAGCCCGAAAGCTTGATATACGGTCACATGTATATGAATAGAGGGAATGTGCTCATTATGGGAAAAACCTATTCTTACTAACGACTTAGTGTAGAGAGTGTTTATTCTCAAGGAGAGTTGTCATTATGTCACTAGAAGTATTTAGACCAATGAAAACAATAATCCGGATTTTTTTGTGAGAATGCTTGTTTGTATATAAAACATATCAAAAAGTAGGTGTGATACCCAATTTAATAAGTACATCCATTTTTGGATTATTATTTTTCAGTCCCCCAGACCCTTTGTGTCCACAATAATATAGTTTCCAAATCGAGGGTTGCTGATAGGCAAGAATGGCCGCCCGTCTTTGAAAGGCTAAAGCTACGGAAGCTTGAACGATTTTAGAAACCTGGGGGAGGGGCAGCAGAATAACTATTCAAAGGACTGCTAGCCTGTAAGACCATTTAGCTGAGACTTCTCAATCTGCAAAAGATGTGAGTTTCTGGTAAATGTTGGAGCGGCGGATAAGCTATTTAAAGGACTGCTAACAGATACAGTTTCAAACTAAAAAAGCTCAATTTGCAATAGCTGTAAATTATTAAATATTCATACTGCAGATCGGATACTCAGGTTACTAAATTACCAAGATTATTTTCAATTTGAAAAGTCAGGCAATGGAGGGCGATAACTGTTTAAGAAACAGGGTATTACAGAATAGCTCCTAAAAATGAATCCCAGTTGACTCGGAGTCTTAACTTACTGGGCCTAAGATACTCTGCAGAGAGGCAGAGCATACACAGTCCTAATTTTCATAACAGAGAGTTGCTGTTTTTTCTGCTATTTTTGGGTCTTGAAATTTGCCATTACCAATCCTGTGATTCGCCTGGTACAATCGCATTGGGAATCACAGATGTTTCTTCACATCACATGATCAGGAAGAACAGGTAATACTAAAAGAGGCTAATCACCAGGTTCTCTCGGAGAGTTATTAAAAACATTGGTGGTCTATAGCCATGGGAGACTTTTAAACTCAAATTTCATAAAAACGGGTCACTTGGTTCTTAATCACAGATGCAGCAGAAGCGGACTGTGAGATTCTACTAGATGGCTTGAATATGCCAGAATCATGACCCAGGTTGCTGCAGCTGCTGAAATTGTCATCAAAACGAATGTTATTAATATAACAGAAAGAAAGACAACAAAGCCAAGATTGTTATCTCGCGGAGAGATAATGGCATTACAGTTCACTTGATCAGAGATATCACATTTAACAAGTGACAGTTACTCCCATCTGCCACAAAGTTGGTTGGAGTCGAGCCCATGTTGGGTCGGCCATCACTTAGGTGGGAGGGCAATAGCCAATAATACAGCAGCGAGGCAGGCTTATTGGCTTAATCTTAAATGGTGGTTTAGCAAGGTGCGGGAAGACCTTCAGTCAGAAGTGACACTACCACCTAGCAGCAGTTTTTGGATCTTTACTCCTCTTTACCTATCAGTGTCACCACAGACACTATGTCACTTGTACAATGCGACAGGCATTTTTTATAGTGTTTGCACTGGAGTTGCACACCAACCAAATATGAGACCAGAGCTCTGGTAGATCCAAAATAAGGCAGACCCTAAAAGAGTGATACTAAACCTAAGTCTAGTTATGAGATATTCAATATATTTTCAACTGCAACCTTTGTAAGGAGTACCTACATTAAGATAAGCTGAAATATAATCAGACAAATTATGGAAAATAAAAGAGTTAGTGAAAATGAAATATTGAAAATGATAATGAAAATTTAATGAAACTTAAATAAAAATTAAATGGAAATTAAATGAAGATAAGATGAAACAATATCTTTTACAATTGTCATATTTAATAATTGGAGAACATTGACATTTAACTTATGCACCAGTTGATCGGAGCAAATCCGAATGAACTATTGAACTACTCGTATTAGAGTTCAGAACCCACCAAGCAATACATTGATATGTGAATTTGCCCAATTCCTATTATAATACTAGAATTTTGACCTGGGGAAGGGGAATAAAAGAAAACTAAAAACTATGACTTGACAGGTTTTAATGAATTTGGTATGAGTCCCCTCTACAAACTACAGACTTAATTAACGAATCCAATAAAAAAAACTCTTTAATATTATATCTAGAGAAGACTTGGTATTTATGTAAACAAGGGTAGGGTAGTTTTGATGGTGGTTGGTCGATTACGGTTAACTATAATATTCTAAAATATTCTACAATACTCTGCTCCGATGGCAGGAAACGGTCGGTATAAATTAATGGGTAGGTTTAGCTTAGCTGCAGGGGTTCAGCCCCAGATCGAAGAGGTCTCCGCGCTGTGCCTGTTGCACCTGGCCGGACGCTCTGGCTCAGCTCCACTGGCCGGCCCGTACCAAACACCTCCTGGAATTGGTCGAGGTAACGCGTTGAAGAACAAGCGACCAGACGGCAGGCAGTGCAGGGAAAATTAGTGGGTAGGTTAGTTAGTACGCCTAAGAAAGGCTGGGCTGCACAGCGCTTGCATGGCCGCTGCCGCAGTAAGCAAATTTCGATGAAATATGAGATAATAATTAAACAAACAATAGGACAGCGTTCGATAGCCCCGTGCTGGGCTGTATGTTTCCTTTGCTATCCCTGAGGACAGCATGAACATGCACACTGACCATGTGGCATTGACGGTTAACCTATACATGTCGACACATTTTACATGTTTAGCAGGTAAGAAGCAGAAGGATTACATACCGATGGAGGAAATGAAGCCGAGCTAATGGTGATGTGACCCCTGTCAACTCAACCAGGTGTCTGGAGGCCTTGGCTAACCGCAAAGCAACAGCAGGCGTGCTCGCCCAGGAGGCCGTGGAGAAAACTGTTTCCAAAACCGCGTGGCGTCTTTGAACAAAGAACGTGCTAATATTCAGTATGTACAGGTACTGCCGGTCGACCTATACATGTCGACACATTTTACATGTTTAGCAGGTAAAAAGCAAAAGGATTACATACCGATGGAGGAAATGAGGCCGAGCTTATGGTGGTGTGACCCCTGTCAACTCAACCAGGTGTCTGGAGGCCTTGGCTAACCGCAAAGCAACAATAGGTGTGCTCGCCCAGGAGGCCGTGGAGAAAACTATTTCCAAAACCGCGTGGCGTCTTTGAACAAAGAACGTGGAAGTATGTACAGGTGCTGCTGGTTGAAAAGGATGGCTTTAAATAATATATGAGACGTCTTCCGTCCGACGCAGTCGAGTGTAAAAAGAAAGCATGACTCTGATTTTCGATGAAGATCACTGGCAGATCAATGACAGATCAATCGGCATTGCTAGCGTAGGAGAAACGCCATCTCCCGGCTATCGGGGTGAGTAGACTTGAAAAACAACAACGTGGAGAAGTGAATTCAGTTGCAATAAAATATGCCGGAACCCTGAAACAATTTAGAAAATAATAGGAAGTCTATTTTAATGCTGAAAAGTAATTACGGTAACAAAGATTTAATATAAGACTAATGTTGTGACGTGACTTTACTTAAAAACAAGGGTAACGGAACGCAACCTAGCAACACTGAGTGGAGATGTGCCACAGATTCGAAAAAAACAAGTAAAGGAGGAATATTAGCAACTACGAAACTGAATACGAAGTGCCAACTTAATAAAATTTGAATTTTAATTAAATATACATTACACCCCCCTAACCAGGAGAATTTTACGAAGGAAGAACTGGAAGAGTAAAATTCCAGCTCGCCCTCGAGCTGAAAAACAAGTAAAAGCAGAAGTTCCAAAACGAAGAGGATAAATTAATGTAATACGAATTAGAAATACAGTAGATGATAATAGAGAAGGCGGTGAATGAGACGTGGAAATTTTGAAACGGTAACGAGGAAGGTAACGGAAGGTATGGTTAACAATGGAAGGGGTAGCCTACCATTGACTTGATTACAGTTTAAAGACATGATCAGGTCTATTCGATTCCCTTTTACGACGGTCGAGGTCGCGGAGGCACAATTTAACGACGTGTCAGTAGTCGGGATAAACCACGAAATTGAAAGACCAAAATGATCTGAGATTAATTTAAGTGCTGTAGTTGTAAGTAATAATATGATTTAAGGTAGGTAGTAGTTGACAATGGAAGGGGTAGCCGACCATGGACTTGAATGCAGTTTAAAGACTTGATCAGGTCTATTCGATTCCCTTTTACGACGGTCGAGGTCGTGGAGGCACAGTTTAACGACGTGTCAGTAGTCGGGATAAACCACGAAATTGAATGACCGAATGGATTTGAGATTAATTTATAGTGTGTGTATTTGTGGGTAATAATATGAATAAAGGTAGGTAGTAGTTAACAATGGAAGGGGTAGCCGACCATGGACTTGAATACAGTTTAAAGACTTGATCAGGTCTATTCGATTCCCTTTTACGACGGTCGAGGTCGTGGAGGCACAGTTTAACGACGTGTCAGTAGTCGGGATAAACCACGAAATTGAAAAAATCACGAGTGTTCGTGACCCACTATAATGTATGGGAGGGGAAAAAAAATGAGCGAGCTGCGTGCATACAAACAACAAGAAATTGGAAGAAAGGTGACGAGGATTCCCGGTCTAGAATCACAAGTCCTGTAGTATCTTGGCATCGGTTGAGTCCGCGTGACCGTCGCTGGAAACAACCGCATCGAAGCCTACGATACTACAGCAGATGTTGCAAACCCGCAGAAGCTCTAAAAATATGGTAAGTAGCTAAGGCAAAACACGGGATTAGTAAATGTAAATGCTGACTTAAATGCTGTCAGTAAACATATTGACGATAATCCAATAGGAGAAGCGAGGAAAATAAATAAATAAGTCATTTGAACCTGTCAAGGTATTTTGAAAATAAAAAAAAAACTGAACTAAGACTAACATGCCACTAAACTAATGGTTCGGTGACGATGAGAAGATGTCGAGCGCTATTTTCAATTAATCCATTTCGATGTAGTTATGTCTCAAGGGAATCTATCCAGAGAACTGAGTCACTACCCGCTCAGGTACGAAACGTGTAGGCTTTATTTGATGTCACGATCCGCATCAGTGTAAAGGCTTATTTAAATCCTAGACAGAACCGTAAATGACAAAACCGACAAACCAAAATGTGAAAAAGGAAAAGGCGTTATAAGTAGATCTACCGTCGCAGGCATTACCCCAGAGCCGTTGACGGTGTCCACGAAATGGTACCGTATTCTTCCAAAAAGAATGACAATGTTCCTTCTCTAAGCTCTACCATCATAGGCGTTACCCCAAGCCTTGATGGGAGTATAAGAAGTTAAACGAAAATGTACCTAAGTAACGTGACAACAACTCAAATCACCAACCATGTTTTTACTCTTCATTCCGAAATCATTCCATAGTAGATCCATCTCCCAGGACAGTTGTTATCGATCCATAAATATCCTTACAGTCCGGGGGTCTTCGTTATATTCATTTTTGTCAGTTACTTAGTAATATCATTGCTATTGGGCGTTAATGGAAACTGGTTTGCAGTCCTTTATGTGCCATTTCCCTAGGTTCTTCCCTTTGACATCTTCAAGCTCGTACACCAAGCGAGAAATCTTTCTGATGACGCGGCACTTCTCGTACTTCGGGGCCAATTTTGCAGCGAAATACTTCCCAGCGTTACTCTGCTTGTATGTCCTTTTCCACACTTCGTCACCTACATTAAATTCAATGTCGCGTCGCTTGTCATTGTAGTATTTAATGTTACGATCGTGCGCTTTCTGCAATAAATCCTTCACTGTGGGATATATATCTTTAAGGACCCTTATTTTATCTAGATAATCTCGCCTAGACGCAAAGACTATCTCATCCACAGGTTCGGGATCGCTGTAGATCGTACCATCTGGAACCGCTTCGCGCGCGTGCGTTAATAGGAATGGGGTGAAAGAAGTAGATTCGTTTACGGAAGTATTTAACGCGAACTGTATCTTTGAAACGTTTGTATCCCACGTACGATGATCCGACTCAACAAAAGTAGAAATAGCCGTCACAATTGTCTTGTTGTAACGCTCAACGGTGTTGACCTGTGGGCAGTATACGGGGGTATAATGAAGTTGGGGAATATTGTACTTGGCGAATAGCTTCTGAACTTCACCGCCCACGAAGTATGATGCATTATCGGCGATGATGGTCTGTGGTATACCATGTACCATAAAGACAAAGTCTTCCAACCTCTGAGAAATTACTTTTCCAGTTGCACGTCGCATTGGGAACAGCATACAGTATTTGGTGAAGCAACACACGACTACTAATAGGTATGTGTTTAGCTGTCGGGAAGGTGGTAGGGGTACCACGAGATCCAAACTAAGGCACTGAAACGGGCGACAGCAAACCTTCGCGCTACCCATGAAACCTGGAGTAGGGTGTTGACTGTGTTTGTAAGCTGCACACGCAGTGCAATCTGCGACGTACCGCACCACATCCTGGTACATCCCTGGCCAAAAGTAGCGGAGTTTAAGGCGTTTATAAGTTTTGGCAGTACCTAGGTGTGCCGCAGTAGGGATCGAATGATTACTGCGCATTATCTCATCGCGGAATTCCTGAGGTATGACTTCCTTCCACTTAAAGTCTGAAATAAAGTTATTTTTACTGTTAGAGTAGCGGTATAATCGACCGTTTTGTAACTGATAATTAGGAACTGAGCCGGGATCAGTCTCACATTTTTTAAAAAGCTTTAAGTACCATGTGTCCGCAGTGGTACTCAAGTCGACCAGGCAAACGGGTACCGCTCTGGATAAGGCATCCGGTACTATATGCTCTGAACCTCGACGGTGTTCAACTACAAAATTATACGGCGATAGACGACACCCCCATCTTTCGAGGCGGCCGGTTGGATTTTTAAGGTTAAGAAACCATTTTAAACTAGAATGGTCCGTTATTATTTTAAATTGCCGATCTCCCTCTAGGTATGGTCGGAAATGTTCAACGACATTCACTACCGCCAAAGCTTCCCTCTCCGTTGCCGAGTAATTCCTCTCCTGGGGTGTAAGGGAACGGCTATAGTACGCTAAAGGATGCTCTTCACCATCCAACTCTTGTGTTAGGGTCCCACCAACCCCAAAGTCCGAAGCGTCGCAATGGACCGCGAATGGTTTCGAGAAGTCAGGGCAGGCGAGAACCGGTGCTGTTGTCATGGCTACCTTCAAATCGTTGAACGCTCGGTCCGCTTCTGGTGACCATCGGAAAGGGGGCGCACCTTTCCGGGTTGACGTTAGTTGATTTAGAGGTCCGGCTATGTTACTGAAGTTCCTAATGAAACGGCGGTAGTATGAGGCAGTGCCTAGGAATCGTTTCACGTCCTTGCGCGAAGCTGGTACTGGAAAATCTATTATAGCTTTGACTTTATCGGGGTCCGTGCGTAACCCGAACTCATCGACGACAAAGCCCAAGTATTTAAGTTGTCTGCGAAAGAATTTACACTTGGATAGATTGATAGTGAGGTTAGCGTACCGAAGACGATCAAGAACCGTACGTAGCAAGTGGATATGTTCCGCAAACGACTCCGAAACAACGATTATGTCATCGAGGTATATAAAGATACGGCCATTATACTCTGGACCAAATAAACGATCCATCAACCGTTGTTGCGTAGCCGGTGCTGAAGTGAGACCGAAACACATGACTTTGAAATGGAAAAGACCTCGCCCGGGGACAGTAAAGGCGGTTTTCTCCATGGATTCCCGAGAATCGAGTCCGATTTGCCAAAAGGCGGATTTTAAGTCTAATGAAGATAAGAATTTAGCGTTTCGGAGTTGGTCTAGTATCTGGTTAATATACGGGAGAGGATAAGCGTCGTGTTTTGATACTTCATTTAGTTTTCTGCTGTCTAGGCAAAATCGAAGGGTGCCGTCTGCTTTAGGAGCCATGGTTACTGGGTTATTCCATGGGCTACTGCTTGGTTCAACCACATCCAACTTTAGCATGTCGTCCAACTGGCTGTTCAATTCCGCAAGTTTGTGGGGTGAAAGCATATAGTACCGCTGCTTTATAGGTTTGGTATCTCCCGTGTCTATGGTATGGGTAAGAAGATGCGTTCGCCCTAGGCCTTTGGTCTCTGAAGATATGCTTTTAAACTGTTTCACTATGTCCTCTGCTTGGAGTTGTTCTTCTGCTGACAATGACTCCAAACCTTGTATAAAGCGGACTTCAGAGGTGAAAATACAATTAATATGGTCTTCCCGTAACAAAGAACCTTCACTATCCAACAATGCGAGTACGTCTGGGCCAATACCGAACGCCATCCAAAAGTTTATCCCAAATAGTAGTTTAGTAGGAACATCGGGTATAACGTAGAACTTCACAACGGCTGTTTTACTTTTAACCGTTACTGGAAGAAATATGTAACCAAGAATGGGGGAAGATGACCCGTTGGCGGTAATGATTTGTTTCAAATCGTGCGACTTATGCAGGGTAACAATATCCTTAAAGTGCTCATGAGCATCACCACCTATAATTGACAACTCTGAACCGGAATCCAAAAGACCTGTACAGGATAAGTCATAAATTTTAACGTTAAGATAGGGTCGCCTGTCCAGGCCCGCGATTAAACTGTTAAATGTCGAAGCGTTACGATAAGTTTCGAAAAATAACCTTACTGTCGAAAGCCAGGAGCACCAGTCGTCCGGGTCAAAGTTGCTTTGGGTTGAGAGACTGACTGTCGGTACGGTTGGTGCGCAAAGGGGTGTACCAACGGCGTTATTATTCGATTTAAACGCAAGTGGTTTATCGCCTGGATAATTCCCGGGTTCTCGACTTGATGCCGCTGCTTTCGTTATTTTTGGAAGGTCATCTTTAAATTCACTTCTTCCAAGTGAATTGTTTGGGTAGGTAGTTTTATTTTTAGAGACTGCTGTAATAGTAGTATTAGGGTCATGTAAGTTACATTTACTCTGGGCATTTGCGGATTTATTTGTAAAAGTTGTAGCTTGGGAACTAGTTATGTTCGACCGTGAAGTCGCGTGTGCGTAATTTGGGTAAATTTTATTTGTAGGATTATAATTTGTATTGTTTGCACAAACACTCGCATGTTTGGGCAAAATAGTCGCGTTTAATTTTGATTTGGTGTAAAATCCATTATGTGTGTTAAGAGGGGGTAAGCAGGCAGCGGAGCTGTGGTTTAGCACGTTAGTGGGTATATAAGCGTTAGTGAGCGAAAGCATTTGGTTGTTAGTCATGTTAGTTGTGTTATTAGGGTAGGGACGCGTGGGCATATTTTTGTAATTAGCGTTTGGGGTAGAAGTACGAGGATAAGCCGGTAGTGTATGGTTTTGAATTATGTTAGTTCTGTTCAGGTTGGTAGCTTTAGGTGTAGGGTAGAAAAATCTAGTTTTATATTTGGCAGTTCTACTTTTAACCGGATCAGCCATACTCTGATTCGGTGTTCTTAGTTTTTTGAAGTGCTGGGTACTGCAGCACATTTAGGGCATGTTTTTGCTGTCACATTATTTTCACCGCAACGGTAACACACGAGGCGGGGTTGTGCCTTACAAGTAGACAAGGTATGTCCGTCCACGCGACAACGGACACAGAATTCAGCAAGGGCCCCAACAGCTGCTACGGTCTTGGAAGCAATTGGTCTATAGACCAAGTCGTGAGCCAGTGACTTGCTTATATCCCTATTGGGCTCCGTGAAACGTTTTGCGCGCTGGGCGGCGGCTTCTAACTGACGGCAATGATCCTTAAGATCCGCTATAGTATTAATTGGAAATAAGGCCAATTGTTTTGAATAAAAGGGTCTAATATTCTGTAAAAGTATGTTAAGTTTCTCGGGCTCGGACAAAGGAATTTCCAAGCGCGAGTAGTAGTTGAGCATTACACTAACATAGTTAACTATGGACTCATCCATGCCTTGGGTTCGTGACCTTATTTCACCCAGAAGGCGTTCGTTGTAATCCACTGGCAAATAATCGCGAACCAACATGCTCTTTAAATCTGTCCAGCTATGGACCTGGTTGCAGATACCGTCGAACCACGATAACGCGTCACCTGCAAACAGTTCGCATGCTGATCGGAATAATACGGAATCGGAAATTCCCCGCGACACGCGCACTTGTTCGAGTCTATGCAAAAATGCCTTGATGCAGCCCCTGCCATCGTATTTTAAATTCAACTTGTGCACTGAGTTATGATGATTACAATCTGGTAACGTTGATGCATTGATCTCGGGGGCAACCTCGGGTGACAATGCACTTTTAAAGGTAAGCAAAATGTTGTCAAGACGTACCAGTAGCCTATCTAGTTGTGTACTTAATTCTGAATGTCTACTGGATTCCGACTCAGGAGGCGATAAACGGGTTAGGCGGTGATATAGGTGGTGTGCAGCAGCTTGGACACGATTGAGAAGCTTCAAGGCCGTGCGGTGCGTTGTGGTCTGAATCTGTTCATGCAGTTCATCCATCTTTGACGAGATTATAGAGAGTTCCTCACCGACATCACCATCATAGTCCGCAACTTCGTCAGTCGGAATGTCCTGGTTAAGCTTACGGACCTGACTCCGTAGTTCCATGACAGTGGGCAATGGTTCTCCCAGACGCACCTTGACCTCATACTCCAATTCGTCTTTTTTCAATAAATTAAAGGCAATGGGACGCTCCTCAGTAGGCGAGTTCGACATTTTGAAAGAATTAAATTAAATCGACTAGTTGGGTAAATATCTGTGACAGCTCCGGTAAGTAAATAATGTTCAGTTGAGGTAAGTAAATATGGTTAAGTTGAGGTAAGTTTGAGTTAAAGGTCAAGTTCTAGTTTAAGTAAGTACTTTAAGGTATTATGTAAAAGTTGGTATAATGTAAAAAAAATCGTAATATTATTGCACGCGAAGGGAACGGAACACCGTTGTGTACCGAGTAATTGCGCAAGTATGTAAGTTTAGTACGTAAGCGTAATCGACCAATTACAAATATAAATGATACCCTTCTGTCAATCAATACATATTAGAGACACATGTTTGTATAAATAAAATTAAAGTTTTCCTTAAGTATTAAATAGGGTGGGAGTGTATAAGCTCCCAAAATACCATAAAAATAAACAATTTAGTAAATTCCTTTTCAACCAGCAGCAATATATCGAACACTTTAGTATAGTTATGCAGTGATATATTTTTTTTTAACCAGCGAAACAGATTGGTAGTATGTTTGAGTAAATCTATAGGAAATAAATTTGCTCATACATTGGTAATCTCTTTTTTTCACCACGTGTTTTTTTTTTTGTAAATATGTACTCTTAGTAATATCAAGAGATGGGTAAATCCAGTATGTTTGAGTGAATTTATAGTAAATAAATCCGCTCATACATTGGTATTCTCTTTTTTTTTTTACTGGGCCTTCTTGTTAAATATGTACTCTCAGCAATATCAAGGGATAGGTAAATTCCGTATGTTTGAGTGAATTTATAGTAAATAAATTCGCTCATACATTGGTATTCTATTTTTTTTTTACTGGGCCTTCTTTTTAAATATGTACTCTTAGCAATATCAAGAGATGGGTAAATTCAGTATGTTTGAGTGAATTTATAGAAAATAAATTTGCTCAAACATTAGGTTCCTCTTTTTTTATCAAACGAATTTTCCTATTGAATATTAAGACTTAGCAATAGCGATGGATTTAACACTGCACCAAAAGAATGTTAAAGAAATATGTATGTACCATCAAATCACTACTAACTTATGTAAAATAACAACTTATGCAATCGGATAGGTAATGTTATAAAATAGTAAGGCACTTAGCAATAGAAATTGTTTTAACACTGTACTACAAGAAAGTTCAAAGATATATAAGCACCAGCAGAACAACACTGCTAAGTAATGTAATCGACCAAACCAGTTCCTTCTATAAGAGAGGGAACTAAGGCTATCCACCATCAAACCCAACGGGCGCCACTATAATACTAGAATTTTGACCTGGGGAAGGGGAATAAAAGAAAACTAAAAACTATGACTTGACAGGTTTTAATGAATTTGGTATGAGTCCCCTCTACAAACTACAGACTTAATTAACGAATCCAATAAAAAAAACTCTTTAATATTATATCTAGAGAAGACTTGGTATTTATGTAAACAAGGGTAGGGTAGTTTTGATGGTGGTTGGTCGATTACGGTTAACTATAATATTCTAAAATATTCTACAATACTCTGCTCCGATGGCAGGAAACGGTCGGTATAAATTAATGGGTAGGTTTAGCTTAGCTGCAGGGGTTCAGCCCCAGATCGAAGAGGTCTCCGCGCTGTGCCTGTTGCACCTGGCCGGACGCTCTGGCTCAGCTCCACTGGCCGGCCCGTACCAAACACCTCCTGGAATTGGTCGAGGTAACGCGTTGAAGAACAAGCGACCAGACGGCAGGCAGTGCAGGGAAAATTAGTGGGTAGGTTAGTTAGTACGCCTAAGAAAGGCTGGGCTGCACAGCGCTTGCATGGCCGCTGCCGCAGTAAGCAAATTTCGATGAAATATGAGATAATAATTAAACAAACAATAGGACAGCGTTCGATAGCCCCGTGCTGGGCTGTATGTTTCCTTTGCTATCCCTGAGGACAGCATGAACATGCACACTGACCATGTGGCATTGACGGTTAACCTATACATGTCGACACATTTTACATGTTTAGCAGGTAAGAAGCAGAAGGATTACATACCGATGGAGGAAATGAAGCCGAGCTAATGGTGATGTGACCCCTGTCAACTCAACCAGGTGTCTGGAGGCCTTGGCTAACCGCAAAGCAACAGCAGGCGTGCTCGCCCAGGAGGCCGTGGAGAAAACTGTTTCCAAAACCGCGTGGCGTCTTTGAACAAAGAACGTGCTAATATTCAGTATGTACAGGTACTGCCGGTCGACCTATACATGTCGACACATTTTACATGTTTAGCAGGTAAAAAGCAAAAGGATTACATACCGATGGAGGAAATGAGGCCGAGCTTATGGTGGTGTGACCCCTGTCAACTCAACCAGGTGTCTGGAGGCCTTGGCTAACCGCAAAGCAACAATAGGTGTGCTCGCCCAGGAGGCCGTGGAGAAAACTATTTCCAAAACCGCGTGGCGTCTTTGAACAAAGAACGTGGAAGTATGTACAGGTGCTGCTGGTTGAAAAGGATGGCTTTAAATAATATATGAGACGTCTTCCGTCCGACGCAGTCGAGTGTAAAAAGAAAGCATGACTCTGATTTTCGATGAAGATCACTGGCAGATCAATGACAGATCAATCGGCATTGCTAGCGTAGGAGAAACGCCATCTCCCGGCTATCGGGGTGAGTAGACTTGAAAAACAACAACGTGGAGAAGTGAATTCAGTTGCAATAAAATATGCCGGAACCCTGAAACAATTTAGAAAATAATAGGAAGTCTATTTTAATGCTGAAAAGTAATTACGGTAACAAAGATTTAATATAAGACTAATGTTGTGACGTGACTTTACTTAAAAACAAGGGTAACGGAACGCAACCTAGCAACACTGAGTGGAGATGTGCCACAGATTCGAAAAAAACAAGTAAAGGAGGAATATTAGCAACTACGAAACTGAATACGAAGTGCCAACTTAATAAAATTTGAATTTTAATTAAATATACATTACACTATCTAGTTTGTTCTTTTTGTTTAGAAACTTAACTTTTCAATGCAAGACGTTATGTTATATATGTCAGCTATATTCATATATATATCTACTTAAACTTATAAAAAGGGAACAGATAATGACTAGTTCTTAGTGTGGCATTCGTTTTAGCTTAAAAGATCTTTCAATAGCTAACTGAAGTTATCCCTCACCGGTTTCTAAATAGCGAATGTAAGGAGGAGTGTTTTCGATAATTCAAGAAGAATGGTTCTAATTTTAGTATTAGTTCAGGGTATCCAGTGATTTTTTAATTCCTGTGCCAACATATCTGCTTTTCTCATACAAAACAAATCTACTTGTCCAGCTAAGTGCTAGCTTTCAGCAGGAAACTCGAAGTGAAATTGCTACTTATATTTATTTTAATATTTCGGTTGCATATCTAAAACAGTCAGATTTAAACTGATTTACTTATTTTTGACCAGGTTTTTTAATTAAAAAACGAACTTTTTCTTTCTATATAGCCAATCTGAATGTATATGTCTGGTGTCGACACACCAAAAATATATTGGTCTTATATACGACAAAATACCATAAATGGTATATATTTATATAAAGATCTTTTTGTCAGAACATATATATAGCAAAACATTGATATCTAATCTCATTATTATAACTTTTTTGTTAATTACCGGGCTGTATACTCAAAGCCTGGAATTAGCAGTGTGAGTTGATGCACAATAATATTTTAATTCTATGGATAGAAACATTTTTTTTAGGCCAGCAGTAACATCAGGATAAAAGTGGGTTAGCAATATTATGGAAACCCTTTTCTTTTACAAAAAATAAATAAATAAATAAATAATATTTTGTAGATATTTTATGATTCATAGATAATACTGGAGTAAGTTCAGAATGAGAGTTTCTTATCTACCTCTAGTTAAATGGACTTTTTGTAGAAAAAGGAAAGTATAAGGAGAAATCCCTTGTATATATATATATATATATAAAATAAAAATAAAAAAATGAAACTATATTTCTCTTGACATAACTTCTTTTCTTATTGAAGTATAATTAATTATTATGCTACTGTATAACCTTTTTAATGTTAATGGTTATAAACTTTTTATTTATAGTTACTGAGTCTCGGATCGATTTCAGAGCACCAGTTTCTGTGGTTATCAAATCAACTTTATTAAATTTTTTAAACCATAATGCAATCGGGTTATTGTGTTACATATATATGTCTTGATTGATATATTTCACATTAGCGTTTATGGCTTTTGTCACCAGCAGATACCAAACACGTCTTCACAATACGCTGTGTGTTTTAGAATTGACATAATATGAATGTTTTGCATTACAACAAAACATGTATTATGTCTTGAATAAAACACACAGCGTACAGCAAGGCTCTTGCTGGCGAGATGGTGAAGACGCCAATGAGGAGAGACTGCAAAGCGCGCGGATAGTGAGTGCTAGTGGCGCGCTCTGACGGTGACAAACCGGTAAAGTACCGGGTTTCCAGGTATGTTTATAGAATTAATTAAGACACCATAGACTGCTTTCTTCACAATACGCTGTGTGTTTTATTCAAGACATAATACATGTTTTGTTGTAATGCAAAACATTCATATTATAATGCACGCCATTCTGTAAAGAAAAAGAGTAGACGTGGTGAGTCCTAACTTTTAGGTTTTGACCGATTTAACTTACTTTTATAATAATTTGTTTTACCCGAGAACCGATGAATTACTCATAAACTTGTACAGTCCTACATTTTTCGTTGCGTTCACTACAAAATCTCACAAAACGGCGTGTTTGTTTATTCCGCCAACATTTCCAGTCTTAAAGCTCTTTAGCGCCGAACTTTGACCTTTTGGCTAATAAAAATGAATTGACGCGGTCCCGGAGTGAACGGGACTTTTTGTAAACTCATTGATATGCGGCCCGCGCCGCATGCCGTGGTAGTATAGCCAACGGCTAGTATTTATCGCCAACCCTAGCCGTAGGGCTGTCAGCAACAGATACGACCATACAACTCACGAATTGACTTAAGTCAAAAAATTTCACAAGCTATATTAGAGCGTAAGACACTGGTGATATGACATGTAACGGTTTATCATTAGTGTTTCTAAACTCAGTTTGTATTGAACTATTAAATTCTGGAAGCAGTTTTTTTTTCACGGACAGGCAGTTCAGTTTTTTATGGTCATTTACACTCCACGACGGGGTTGTTTGCCGAAGTTTATTTGGAAATAGGTAACTAGTATAATAACGAACCACCTACTAGGTACGAATATTTAAGATTGCGATGATTATCACTGCGTATTATAAAGTGGGGTATACTGGGTATAAGGTGGGGGCACCACGTCTGTCTGCCCGTCTTTTAAGTACAGGAAAAATAGCATAATTGAATCAGTTGGCATTAGAAATGAGGATCTGCCGAGTCCTGCCAAAATTTAGGGGTCCTGCCCCAATAAGTAAAAACTATTAGGTACGTAATATACTAAATAAGATTCGAGTTTCCTTATTTGTGGCGGGCTGCGTTAGTATGAAACGACCTCTTCTTGCGCTGCCGTCGAGGAAATCGACGAAATGCAATCATTTTGTTTCGTTCAAAAACACTAGTGCTAATGGGTTCGTTAGTCAACTAAATAAGCTTGGTTCGTGTAAAATGTTTCGTTTGGCAATTCTTTCGGTTTGCTTATAAAATGAATTTGATACCCCCGGTAATAGAGCACGTTACCTTAGACACCGTCTGTAAGAAGCTTAATAGTTTCGTATTTTCGTTGAAAGCAATGGAAAATACCAACTCAGTTGAGACAGCTATAATCGCTTATCGTGCTTATGTAACGTATGTTCGGTTTTAACGTATCAAATTGTCATATGGGGAAACGCATCTAACATAAATCGAGTTTTTGACAACTAAGTTTGTAAATATATATTTATAAGTTTATAAATATATACTTATATAGAGAAATACTAAGTCGAAAGTCTTCGGCCAGTGATGACTTATGGTTCCGAGACGTGGGCGCTTACGATGGGCCTCATAAGAAGGCTCAAGGTCACCCAGAGGGCAATGGAGAGGGCTATGCTCGGAGTTTCTCTGCGTGATAGAATCAGAAATGAGGATATCCGCAGTAGAACGGGTCACCGACATAGCCCGAAGAATTGCGAGCCTTAAGTGGCAGTGGGCGGGGCACATTGCTCGCAGGACTGATGGCCGATGGGGCAAGAGAGTCCTGGAGTGGCATCCCCGAACCGGTAGACGAGCTGTCGGTAGGCCTCCAACAAGATGGAGTGACGACCTTGTAAAGGTCGCGGGAACGCGGTGGATGCGAGTGGCACAGGACCGGTCTGAGTGGCGCGCCTCGGGGGAGGCCTATGTCCAGCAGTGGACGTCTATCGGCTGAAATGATGATGATGAGGTACCGATCCACCAAAACATACTTGATGTGAAATAAATACAAATATGTTTGCAATTTGCAAATATATTCAAAAGCATGGTTTGATACAGGTGCGAAATTGTCATGAAATGTCTTTTTTTTTCACATTTATGTGAGTGCGAGCATGATAGAATAATATAAATACAATGAAGTAGTTAGAGAGATTCTTCAATATGGAAGCCATTTTCACCTGCAAAATGTAGGTACCTATGAATCTGTGATAAGCGCGCGAAACACACGTTTTTTTTAACCTTGTTTGTTTCTAAATGTATTATTTTCTATTTTACTTGATTTAATGAAAATGATGTAATATCTAATGGTTTTCTCATAGGAGGGTGAAAAGCAGAGTGTACAACATGGTAGCAAAAATATTTACGCCTTGGGTGACAAAGCTTGAATCCCTCGCTAGCTCAAGATTCCACGCTAGAATCCCTCGCTTACAGACGGTGTAAGGTAACGTCCTCTATTACCGGGGGTATCAAAATCGGTTCCCCTTGTTTACGCTTTTTTTTTGGCAGAATTCGCCGATCACTCACCGTCTATCTGCCGCTAATGCGTCGTTGAACGCGGCCAGCACGCAACGTCGCGCCAGACGCAGCTTCGCTTCTGCTGCCTCGTCGAAACGACTCAGTATGTCAACTCAAGCACAACACTGTCGATGATCACTCACCGTCTATCTCCCGCTAATGCGTCTGTGAACGCGGCCAGCACGCAACGTCGCGCCAGACGCAGCTTCGCTTCTGTTGCCTCGTCGAAGCGACTCAAGTGTGTCAGCTCAAGCACAACATTATCTGTCGATGCTCACTCACCGTCTATCTCCCGCTAATGCATCTGTGAACGCGGCCAGCACGCAACGTCGCGCCAGACGCAGCTTCGCTTCTGCCTTGTCGCGTCGACTCAGCGTCAACTCCCGCGCAGCGCTCAGCTCTCGCCGGCTCGGCAGACGGGCTGGGTAGGAGACCGCCATGCCGTCTCCAGTTGGGAACACCAGGCGAAATTCTGGAGGATTAAAGAAATATTTCTTAAAAGAAGAATAGCTAAAGTCTGGCCAGTGATTCAGCAGACGTCGCAATATGGCGGCGTACATGGTTAAATAAAATGTGTATCTGGCAACAATAAAGAAAATTTTCGATTTCTACAGGCGTACGTTCTTAGCGGCTACTGACTAGTCTCGTTTTTTTACTTTTTACGTAGTACGTAGGGTTTTATTTTTATTTTTAATTAACTTTTGTATTTTACAATTTTTAGTTCAAGTTACAAGTACAGATTTGGATATATTTTCGAGAAAATTGTTGGTAAGCCAACTTTTAACCGGTATGAAACCTAAACGGTTCTCTTAACTGAAAAATGGTTGAAGAAACCTAAAATAGTAGTTTATGTAACTGCTGCAAATCGGTCCTCTCGTTGCGACGTGAAGGAAGCACAAACAAACAAACAAGCACACTTTCACATTTATAATATTAGTATGGATTACATGTACTAAGTGGTTCTATAGCTAATTGCACAGCTACTTAACGCATTCACTGCCACTTCTGTTTTACGAACTTTCGCCAGGTGCCACCTCTGTCATTAAGGGAACATTGCAACGCACATGTACGTTCAAGGCACTGCGGTAAAGTCAGCAAAACGCATATATGCGTCGGTGGCAGTGAATGCGTTAAAGGCGGACACCGCATGCAAACAGTTGAAGTTAATGACGTTAGGAAAGGTATATAAAATTGATGTATTGTTATACAAAAATACAATGAAGAGATTAGACAGGATTATAAAAATAAAGTAAAGAACATTTTGTAGTATCAAGTGAGTGAGTAATTTCAATCTTCGACGCTTTTACAGAACCTGCTCCCAGATAATATCTCTCAAATTGAATATCACCTGAGCCGCAATGCTCATTTAGTAGTTTGGTAAGACGAGGGACGGGAAGGGCCAATGTGGTTTGATTTTATAGCGCGGACATCTACCAGGAGCTGTTAAATGAAATTTCTCCAAAAGTTTGGGGCAATCTATTTGGTTTCTAAATAGCTTGTATAGGAATGAGAGATCGTCTATTCGTCGCTTGGATAGAAAGGTAATTTGAAAGTCATATAAAAACAATCGATTAATTTTAGATACATATTTAAATCCACACTATGCTTCGTCAACTACTACTACTACTACTACTACAGCCTATTTGCGTCCCACTGCTGGGCACAGGCCTCCTCTCATCACGAGAGGGTTTGGGCTATAGTCCCCACGCGGGCCCAGTGCGGATTGGGGACTTCACACACATCTTTGAAATACTTCTCAGATGCGTGCAGGTTTCCTCACGATGCTTCGTCAAAATTAAACCTAAAATCTAAAATCAAATCAACTATTCCGCCCCGAGTTTGCCGTTACCGCGCTGAATGGCGATGGACAACCTCTGGACGAGATAAAACCCAGAGCGGGGGTCACCACCTCGATCCCTAATTCTACGGCCTTCTATTCACAAACGAGTGACCTTGCCTCCAGACCCCAAGGTCCGCAGTCTCCAGGGACAAACTCGTAGGAGGCCGCCAGTGCCGAATATTTCGCGTGCTTCTGCCGAGCAGCCGCCTCAGCAGCCGAGCGATTTGAAAGTGTTTTAGTCGTTTGTTATAAGATGGTATTTTGTTAGTCAGGCCGTAAACTCGCGTTAAATGCTAGATGGAGCGTTTCTGTACTCTCCCTAGTTTTAAGCTATGAGTTGCATAATGGGGTCGCCAGAAGCATTTTGTTCGTTTTTAGCTTGTGAAAGGGTTTGCTGCTCATTTTTGCTGCCTTTTAAATTATATGTTCAATATGTTTGCACCATATTCAGAGTTTAATCAATTTAAACTGGTTACCCGGCCAAAGCGTCAAAATAGTATGTGTTACTACTGCTACCTACTACAGTCAGCAGCAGAAGTAGATAAGCTGTCCAGGTGTTCAAAATGACCTACACACGACCTTATTCTTAAGACGCTAAGGGCGTGTGTAGGTCATTTTGAACACCTGGACAGCTTATCTACTTCTGCTGCTGACTGTACTACTACTACGCCTATTTGCGTCCCACTGCTGGGCACAGGCCTTCTCTCACCACGAGAGGGTTTGGGGTATAGTCCCAGGCCCAGTGCGAACTGGGGACATCACAAACATCTTTGAATTACTTCGCAGATGCGTGCAGGTTTCCTCACGATGTTTTCCTCCGCAACCATCACAAGGTAGTCGCTCCATCTTGTTGGATGCCTACCGACAGCTCGTCTCCCGGTTCGCGGACGCCACTTTGAGAACTGTCCGGCCCCATCGGCCATCAGTCCTGCGAGCAATGTGCCCCGCTCACTGCCACTTAAGGCTCGCAATTTTTCGAGCTATGTCGAGCTAGGTCTACTGCGGATATCCTCATTTCTGATTCTATCACCATCTCATCATCATCATTTCAGCCGAAAGACGTCCACTGCTGGACATAGGCCTCCCCCAAGGCTCGCCACTCCGACCGGTCCTGTGCTACTTGCTTCCACCGGTTTCCCGCGACCTTCACGAGGTCGTCGACAAGATGGATCACCATCTATTCTATCTTTATTTTTATCTTTCTTTTTATGAAACCCAATTCAGTGTTTTATCCATGCGACACAACAGATTGACAGACAGCTATTTTCTCATTAAGGGTCGGTCGACCTTAGCTATTGAGTTTAGAACTATAATTATATATGTATAATTATATATGTACTCGTACTTACCAATATGCTTGTACCGGTCCACGAAGTCAACCAAAGCCTTCGCCCAGGCGAGCCTCTTTGCAGCGTCCAGCAACCCTAAACAAGGTTCAATGACCCCGTCATGTACCCTCATACAATATTCCATCAAGCCTTCAAATTCATCTTCGCATTTCTTTGCATCAAAGTCTTCGAGGAACCACGAATTCTCCAGAGAGCTGGCGAAGAGACCGTCCAGGTAAGGCTTGAGGACTGGACTGAGGTACTTCTTGTCGTCCTTTGCACCTGGAATAAGAGTTCAGTTACGGCATGATGCTTACAACTTAGAAGGCGCGCGGCGAAGCCTCCTGGAGTCTCCCCACATAACTCGACGCGGAATCGGCAAAAGCCTATACGAGCTTTATGTCCACGCAAAAGAGCTAAAAATCTTCTCGGGGAAGTTTATTGTAATAAAGAATATATATGGGCGCTAGACAATGATACAAATAGATACTAATATATTTTTTAGATAAATACATACATAGGTAGAGATCTTCTACTATCTAAAGTCCCGCGCCTTCACATTTCAAAAAGCTTTAATGTATTTAAAAAACACCACCAACACTCTCAACACATGTGTGCGACCTGAGACAGCCATCAACTATGCGTTGAGAGTGTTGGTGGTGCTTTTTAAATAATAATAAAAAAATGGAAGCGTTTTGAAATGTGAAGGCGCGGGACTTTGGATAGTAGAAGATCTCTATATGTATAGGGTCAAGCAAAATGTTGTGATGTTATTTTACCCGTACAGAATCAGGTATCGATTAAAATAACCATGTTTTTAAGTTTTTAATTGTCTTCGAGGTAGTAAAAAATATATTTGTATGATCCAGCATGGGATTGATGTTATGAGCGACACCTGAATCCCATACTAATTATTTTTTTACCAACTCGAAAAAAACATGCTTAGAATCGATAGCTGATTCTGTGGGTAAAGTATCGTCACAACGTTTTGCTTGACCCCTTATAAATAAATACTAAACATCCATGACTCGGGTACAAGCATTCGCGCTCATCACACAAAGTTTGCTCGTTGCAGGATTCGAACCTGCAACAGAGTCGGATCAGCGAGCAGGGTTACTACCAATTGAGCAGAACTTGTCGTCAAAATGATGAGGTCAAAAGATTATATATACTTATGGGAAGCGTCCCGACTATAATCATGATTAAATTATTTTACTTAAAGTGTGTATTTCGCAAAAAAAAACGTGAAGTTAATTTGGCTTTACATAAAAAAAGTCATACGCAAATGTCAAGGTCTTCAACGCTACCAACTCTACACTCATATCATTTATAAACCCTCTATGATGCGTTCAAAAACCGCAAATTATAACCAGCATTAAGATAAACTGTTTATTTAGAACAGATTTCTTATCTGTGAAAATGATCTAATAGCTGTATTAGACCATCGAATTCGATTGTCTAATAGCATTCAAATTCCGAACATTTTCGAACAGCAATGCCCGCCTAAATTCTTCCGTCAGACACAGCGAAAGTTTGTTCCAAATTCAAATGGCGCCTCTATTTAGTCTACGCTTTTTTTAAATCGAATGTGAGAAATTCGAATACGTTAGTATTCGAATTTCCGCCTTTGTAGACAGATTTTGAAGAATCTTAGAGGATTTATAAAATGAGTGTAGGTAAAGTTGTGTATGCAATTGTACATAATTAAGCGGCTCGTTTTATAAAACCCCACTCGTGTTTTAAGGACCTTTATTATGTAGCAGTTACATAATAAGCTTTTATTTAGTTTCACCTGTCCCGATGTTTATTTGCTTGTTTATCTGTAATCAAATCTTGCAAGTTAAATTCGTTCCACTTCCCGGTTACCGATTGAGCTGAAACTTTGCATGCATGAGTGAATCGGATGACAATGCAAAATTATGATGTCATGGAGCTGATCTGATGATGGAACCGGAAGGTGGCCATAGAAACTCGGTAGTTAAACGACACAACCCCATTGAGCTTGGACTCGTTTGATACGTCTTGACGAGTACTTTAATAAAAGCATGTTACTAAAATGTTCTTTTTTAATTTTAGCTTGTTACATAAGAAGTTGTATGTTAAGTAGTATGACTGGATACGTCAGTTCAATGATTAGAATGCCGTATTACATCACACAGGGTCACCAATCGGAAAGTTTTCTGGTTACTACTTTAACCTGGAAAAAACATTAAAGTACATCACGCCAAAAAATGTTTCCTATTAATTCTGATAATAATAAAAAGCCACCTTGATTTTTGTTAACTATCGCTAAAATGTCTAATCTAAACGCCCCGCGATGAAACGACGTCCCTGTCTCATGGGGGAGTGTCCAAAGCTCTCACGGCCAAGAAACTAGTTAAGGCGGTTCATAGACCCAGCTCAGCCGTCACTGTCACTCGTGGGACGAGTGAAAGAGAAAGCGCTACGCACAGAACGCCCGATTTAGTTACTTATTAACACGTTTTAATTTCTATAAAAATACCGTCTAAAAAAATGGCATTTATAAAGCTGTCGATGTATGCATATAATATGGATATTTTTTGTGTTATAATTAGTTTTACACTGTTTGATATAATAAACTGGAGTAAAGTTGGATTAGCGGTCCGAGTTAGAGGTTACTTTGGAATTAAATTGTATCGAGCAAAGTTTCGTGAAACGTGTATCGAAAGCTGTCAATGGAAGGATGATATAATTAAATATAACATATGTTTTTTTCATATTTTTAACTTTTAACATTTCTTAGAAAAGTATGATCTTAAATGAGCAATTTGACGATGCTGGGTCAGGGAAGGGCCTTAATTTCACACAAGCTAATCTTGACTGTGAACTGTAGTATATGGTGATGACCATACGGTGGTGACGGTAATGGTTGCATAACACTAGGACTCATAGATCTGTAAAGTCGCAACACCGAACAATAACTGTAACCTGTTAAGTATAAAAAGTTCCGAATCACTACATAGTATCACAGACAATAATGTAATTGTATAGGACTGTCAATCTCCTTACATTACGGCGTACATTGGAAATAGCCAGGGAGCTTCAACTTTTCATAGTTCGCCTGTACAGCGCCATCTAAATGTTGCTCATGGAGTTCAAATTTGTATGCAGGCTACCTAAGCAGTGACATCTATTATCGCATTTAACACTTATTTCGGGCGTACGCTGATTTGTTTGAAGGTTGTCTTTCTAAGTTTACTTCTTATGTGTGATAGTGGCGTACACTCCATACAAACAAAAAAGTACTGATACCTACTAAAAACTACCACATACTTACGCTATTATTAATCGCAAAAATTTAAAGACCTTTTTAGGGTTCCGAAGTCCACAAGGAACCCTTATAGTTTCGCCATGTCCGTCTGTCCGTCCGTCCGTCCGTCCGTCCGTCCGTCTGTCCGCACTATTGCTCGGAGATGCTTAGTTCTAGAAAGCTGTAATTTGGCATGAATAGGTATACATATTTAGTTAAGCTGACAAAGTGGTACAATAAAATTTTGAAGTATATTTTTTTATAGGGTACCTCCCCTCTCCTCCTCATTTTTAGGGTTCCGTACCTCAAAAGGAAAAAACGGAACCCTTATAGGATCACTTTGTTGTCCGTCTGTCCGTCTGTCAAGACCCTTTTTCTCAGGAACGCGTGGAGGTATGAAGCTGAAATTTATATCAATTACTCAGGTCTACTGTCCCTTGAAGCTGTGAAAAAATCAAACTTCTAAGCCAACGCAATCAAAAGATACAGCCGTTTATGCCGCAAATTTTCGACACTTGCAAGGGAATCAAAACCTACAGGGTGCTTCCCGTGAACTCAGAATCTTGAAATTTGGTACGAAGCAACGTCTTATAGCATAGATAAAGGAAAAATTACGAAAACCATAAATTTTTAATTACATCACATAATATATATTTTTTAAATAATTTTAACCTTACTACCCATTTCCTCATAAACGCGTAGAGGTATTAAATTGAAATTCATACCAAATACTCAGGTCTATAATACCTTTAAGCTGTAACAAAATCAAACTTCTATGTCAACGCAATCAAAAGAAATAGCAATTTAAGCTGCATATTTTGAAACTCGCAAGTACTCGCAAGGGAATCAAAACCTAAAGGGTACTTCCAGTCGACCTAGAATCTTGAAATTTGGCATGAAGCAACGTTTTATAGCACACATAAAGGAAAAATTCCGAAAACCTTACATTTTTAGTTACATTACAAAATATATATTTTTTAATAAATATAAACTTATTACTTTTTTCCTCATGAACGCGTAGAGCTATCAAGTTGAAATTCATATCAAATACTTAGATCTAATTGCCTTTAACCCGTGAAAAAAAAAAAATCTAAGTCAACGCAAAAACGCAAAACGCAAAAGTACAACCATTGATACCGCATATTTTGAAACTCGCAACTACACGCAAGGGAATTAAAACCTAAAGACCACTTCCCGTTGACATAGAATCTCGAAATTTGGTAAGAAGCAATAGCTTACAGCACAGGTAACAGAAAAATTCCGAAAAGCTTAAAATTTTAAGTAGTTATACCACCAAAAAATTGTGATTGTAAACATAATTGTAGTTACAGTTATATTATAGATAAATGATATCTGTTAATATAAAATAAAGGATTACTTAAACGATAAAGAGATCTTTGTCTTAAATTTATGCTCCTCCATCTTTCCCCATTGTAATGTTATGAATTTCATTTTGCAATAAAAATACCATAGTTATGACTCGATTGTCGTAATGAACGAACTTTGTAAACCTTGCAGGTTTGTACGGAACCCTCGGTGCGCGAGTCCGACTCGCACTTGGCCGGTTTTTTTGATTAAGTGATGCGTTTGTGAAATATTAAACTTTAAAGTGCTATGTTTTGTTAGAGTCACGTGTCCCCCCCCCCCCCTGCCAGCTAAATGGTGGTATTTGGATGGCTGAAAAAAATCACGGTTATGGCATATATAACGTAGTTGAAAGGAAAACTATCACAGCTAAGTAGGTTGTACAAACTTACGAGTCATAGTCGACCAACTTATGAAATGATTAAAAAAAACAATGATTTTTCTCGAGCGGCAGGGGCGTCGGGCGGGCACGTCTTACCACACGCTAGCTAGATGCTAATAAGTCTTAGAAAGGTACTGTGGGCATCGTCAACTTCGGAACCCTGTACTTTGCGCGTGGCCCGACACGCACTTGGTCGGTTTTTGTTGTTACACAAAAACTCTATGCTCGTCGGCTTCGTCAGTCCAGGTACTCACCCTTGTAAAGCCAATGCAGCACATTCCTCATGACGTTCAGCTGGTCTTCCAGGTCCTCGCGCCGAAGGTCGGGGTCGCGGCGCGCGGCGTCGATCAGGCAGGCCGACGACGCGTCGTAGTAGTCCTTGAGCTTGTTCCATTTCTTTGATCTGATGAGATTTTTTTTTGTTAAAGGCTAGCTTCTGCCCGCGCCTTCGTCCGCGTGGAATTCGGTAATAGCGTTCCCGCGGGAACTATGCGTTTTTCCGGGATAAAAAGTAGCCATATAGGCTACTTATAAAAAAACATGCTTAGAATCGATAGCTGATACTGCGGTTAAGATATCGTCATAACGTTTTGCTTGACCCTATATAGGTACATACCTACAGACAATTTTTCCAACAGTCGTTTTTCGCGTTCAGTATCGTTTATATAGTCCCCTCGACTTGATCGTTTCTTTTAATTTTCAACTTATTATTAGTATAGATAGAATACAAAAAAAAAACATAACTAGAATAGTCCCACAAAACAGTTTGCATGGTTTGACTGTCTCTACTCTCTGCACAAACAGGTAACTCAGGTAAAACACTAAAAATGCAACTTTTTACCATACTTAACTTTACTAGCCTCCTGTCTGATGTCTGAGGGAAGGTTGTTGAGTATGTAGGGTAGGCGTTTCCGTAGGCACCTATCGCCGTAGTAATTGGTTATAGTTTTATATGATATACTTGAACTAAATTTTAACATAGGCTGGACCTTGAACTAACTGAATATTTGAAGCTGATAAGGTCAATGCCCTATTGTTTACCTCCGTTGATTACCGCTGTTGAACTTTATCAAATCCGTCTTTTTCCAAGACATTTGGCAAGTTTTTTCTATCTTGGACCTAAACCTACAAAACACCGACTCTTTCATGACTTCCATTTCATTGACCACAGTTTTAACGGTACCTAGGCTGGACACTGATACCGTCCGACACAAATATCGTATCGGATAATGTGAAACCGCTCTTATGTCCATGTGGTGACCACTTATAGGCCGCGAGCCACAAGCAGATTTCGTGACCAACCTGATAACTTGGGAAATGGTTAAGATAGTCGTAACATATAGCCTGGTGAACGTCAGCTGGCAATCCGTTATCCGTTGGTGGGTTTAGGCTACTATGTATTGTTACGTCTATCTTAACCATTCTACAAAGTACTGTTCGGGAGGCGATGACTACCCTTTTTTGCGCCTGGCCGTCGATCTATAACCATCAGGTGCTCATTTGCCAACCAATGCTATTAGAGATAAGAGAAAAAATATATAGGAAGTGTAGAATGAATAAAGGCAGAAAGACGACAACTGTTGTTGGGAGCAGTAAAATGCTTGTTGTAGATGAAGATGAAACTCAGAATCTTTAATTATAAATGTATTAATTCGAAGGACAAGCACAAGGTACATGTTGTCGCCATTGGATGACAGGAGTAAGAGAGTTGCCATGCTAATAATGAAATGATATTATTACTCTCCCAATACAGACCGGCCCTCATATAGACCGGCCCTAACGCATCCATCGGATCCCAGTGCCTGCCCTTCGCCAGGTCATCATTCCATCTTGTTGAAGGCCTACTGAAAGCGCATCTTCCGGTTTTACTACATCTTAATCTTAATCTATATATATATATATATATAAAACGAGAAACTGACTGACTGACTGATCGATCAACGCAGAGCCGAAACTACTGGTCCGTCCTAGAGAGCTGAAATTTGGCATGCAGGTTTCTTAGGAAACGTAGGGGAGCACTAAGAGAAGATTTCCCGAAATTCCCACGGGAAGGGAAAAAAACGGGATATTACATTTTACTATTTCTGCGCATACGAAGTTGCGGGGAAAAGCTAGTTATATTAGAAATGTGAAAGTTAGTGTATTTGCATGTTTGCCACTTAATCGAAATAGAACGGCTCGATCACTTTGCACGCCACGTACCTACTGCCCCGGAAATCTAAAATTCCAGGAATTTATTAGGGGGTCACCGGAAAAGGACTTTGTATAGAAATCCCGGGAATCCCAGAGATCCCGGGAATACAAAAATTCCCGGGAAATGGTATTAAGGGTTCTGTAAATTTAGTATGAAATTCCTTGTAGGCGAAGTCGCGGGTAAAAGCTCGTTATAAATAAGAACCACTGACCTATAGGTGGAAGTCTCCCTGTCGAACTCTCCCTGGCTCCTGGAGTGCGCGGCGGCGAGGTACATGTCGCGGGCCTGGTCCAGCATGATCGCCAGGATGTGGATCAGCTGTTCCACCCACTCGTTATGCTGGGAAGTCACTTGCAACAAGTTAGCTCTGAAGGTGCTGTGATTATCCTGAGAAAATAAGACGTATTTTCAAATGTGTGGTTGTAAACTTTATGCTTAATAGTATTGCAATAGATATCAAAGAGTTTGGTGGAACGGTGGCTTAAATAAGTTAATGAATACCATGAATCGACGAAATCTTTCTACATAAACCCGGCAAAGATCACAAACTGGCCACCTCATACAGACCTATTACGCTGCTAAACATAATGGGAAAGCTAGGCGAAAGACTTATACTCTAAAGGCTACAAGGTACAGTAAATAAGATGCAACCACCGTTTCAACACGGCTTCACAAGATTTACAGGTACGGCCACGCAGATTCTTCGCACTGGTGAAATAGTTAAGGGTGCGTTGGAACTTCGAATGATTTGTACAGAGCTCAGTCGAGTAGTCGAGCATTTGATTCTATTAACCATAATGGGCTGATTAAAAAAATTACAAAACTCAGACACTCCTAACAATGTCATCAAAATAATAGAAAACTACCTAGAAGATCGTTCACTAAAAGGATGGTTTCGGACAATGAATGGCGAAGATATCGCACGGGGTGCCGCAGGGATCAATCCTGGGTAATATGATATTAATTTATATGTCTATGACATATGGGATAATAACGATAAAATACGCGGTCTGAAACTACCTCAACATGCAGATGATCTATGTATCCTCAACAGACCTGCAATGCCCGACCACGCTACCACGAGAATGGAGTGGGCTGCCAAAAGTATTGTGGACTATTACCACTGATGGGGACCTACATGTAATGTAGAGAAAACTGAATGCATTATTAAGGAAGAGAAAATTTAGACCGACGGTTAAAATGAAAAATCAGGAGTTCATGTATAAAAAAATATATATATCTGGCAGTCCACTTCAACAAGACCATGAAAATGACCCCAATTACAGACAAGATCATCAAGAAACTGAAAAAAGTAAGAGGTGCTTCGTTTTTCTATAACCATCTACGAGTATATGTATAGTATCATCGGGTACGCAAATTCTATGACTACGCGGGACGAAGTCGCAGGCTAGTAGGTAATAAATATTTTATCATTCTCATTCAATCGAGCAAAGCGAAGCGCTAAATCTTTTCTTGTTCGCGCTGGTAACCTTTGGAGCCCTCTATGCGTTTGTGTTCCCCAGTTCCAATAATCTTGGTGTTTTGAAGTCCAGAGTGAATAGGAATCTTCTGAGTAAGCGTGTTCCACCTTAAACCCCATTATATGTAACTTGCCCATACACACACAAGCCCATATTTAATAGATAAAATTAAATCTGATAATATTACGATGAAAGATTAACCTGATAATTGTTCACTTTGTTTCGCTAAGCTCGCTAATCAATGCTATAAGAATGAATACTTGCTACTCACAAATACCACCATGTTTTTGCAAGTGACCAGCTCGCTGGTTACCCTCCAGAGGTATAGCAGCTGCCGCCTGCTATAGTTCGGAGGAGGTCCAGCTGGCGACTTCGACTCCTTATTCAAATGCTCCCAGCGAGAGAATAACGCTGCCTCCAACGATTCCGAAGGTGTTGCGATGATGTCTTCTAAGGCTGGAAAAAGATTGGAGAACATTTTATCTATGGTTGTATTTAGTTTTAGTAGTTACGATGAATACCTGCGTAATTAGGTACATAAATATCTATTTTGAATTGAATTTGTAATTTTGAAATCTGGGTTATGTTGACAGTCCTTGTTCTCAGCAGTCATTTAATTTTCTGATGTGTTTTTCTTTTTCATTTTTAATACACATTCTGAAAACGATGTTTCTTAAGTCAAATTTATCTATTTTAAATGCTTCCTAATTATGAAGCATTGCCTATTGACGATTTTAGCTTGAGCCGTTTTAAATGCAATGTGAAAGAATCGTCATGTATTGCTTATTAGTTATCGCCTTCATCACCATCAAACATCATCGACCTTTACATTTGCCCCACCTGTTACGTTGGCCTCACTGAACAGGTCACAAGTTCAGGAACAAGACTGTCAGGTCTAACAGGACTCGACTGAAGTCCAGCAGACACGTACTCCGACATCAAAGTGGGCAGTGCTACCTCGCTGGCACACTAACAGACTAAGTAGACCTGGAGTCCGCTGCAGGTCTAGTAAACAGCGTCGTACGCAAGCAGCGTCCGCGGGCCAGTCGGCCCCGCGCGCGCCGCGCCGGATTAGCGCCGACCGGTCGGCCGGGTACACGTTCCCGGCCGTTCTACCTCGCTCACACACTGACAGACTAAGTACTGACCTGGAGTCCGCTGCAGGTCTAGTAAACAGCGTCCGCGGGCCAGTCGGCACCGCCCGCGCCGCGCCGGATTAGCGCCGACCGGTCGGCCGGGTACACGTTCCCGGCCGTTCTACCTCGCTCACACACTGACAGACTGAGTACTGACCTGGAGTCCGCTGCAGGTCTAGTAAACAGCGTCGTACGCAAGCAGCGTCCGCGGGCCAGTCGGCGCCGCGCGCGCCGCGCCGGACTAGCGCTGACCGGTCAGCCGGGTACACGTACCCGGCCGTGCTACCTCGCTCACACACTGACAGTATGCTGAGGAAAAGTAAGTCACTTTGTATATCGAATGTTTGATGTAATGCGTTCCTCAGTTTGCATAAAAAATATCAAAGAGAATTTTATCTACAGACCGATTCAATGATGAAGTTTTAAAGGTAGATAGATACATTTATTGAGAATATTGTAAAGAAGCTTCCTGGTAACTATACTATGTGTAAAGATTCTTCTGGCCATACTTCTTGTACAACTTAAAGACCAGGAGAATCGTTCACTTAATGCTGTGTAGCACCATAGAAAATATAATGTAAACGTAGCAGGAAACTTCTTCTCTTTAAATAATGGTTTCTGTCTATGTGCTAGAAACCTTCAAACAATTCAGCGTATGCCCGAAATAAGTGTTAAATGCGATAATATGTCGCTGCTTAGGTAGCCTGCATACAAATTTGAACTCCATGAGCTACATCTAGATGGCGCTGTACAGGCAAAGTATGAAAAGTTGAAGCGCCCTGGCTATTTCCGATGTACGCCGCAATGTAAGGAGACTGACAGTGTAATATAATTACCTTGTCTCTGGTAGCACGACACAACGAAGGCGTGCGGTGCAGCACTTAAACCGTTGACGCAGATTCTATTATTGCTTGACCCACGCGCCTTCTAAATTGTGTAAACCTGTACTTACGAGTCTAATATAAGCAGCAGATGATGGGACGCGTGTGCCTGGGCGAAGAAGCGAGCTCCGGCCTGCGGGTGCGCGGCGCAGCGATCCACGCGCCGGCGCACCGCGCACTGCGCCAGGTACCGGCTCACGGACCGTAAGGAGCCCTGCTTTTAAAAAGAAACATTAATTTCTAGATAGTTTGTCCATTACCACCACAACATTAGCCTATTTGCGTCCCACTTTAGGACACATTCATGACTCCTCTCATGACTGTGAAGTCACGAAGGATGGCGTTTGAGTCCATAGATGTTTTAAGGGACCAAACTTTTCTGAAACACTTGTATGATGAAAGTTCCCACCTTATTATTGTTGTGATACTCGGATGCGAGCCGAGATTAAAGGCCCTTTGCTTCGAAAAGCCATACCACTAGGCCACACCAGCCTTTAAGGATCGGTTTCCATTCCATGTGCGAGGTAAATAGCTGAGCATTATTAGGATGAGTATCAATATTAATGGTGTGGAATAGTTTGTGTGGTGTGTCCTGTGTGCGAAAATAAATTGTTTAAAATACATCCCTGGCTACGCAACCATGTGGAAACGCAGCGTAGAGAGGCACAACTGGAAAGGCCTCCCACCACAAAATTATACTTAGTTGAATTTTAGGGCTCTAAGGCACTAAGTCGCACTAAACAGCATACAACCATTAGTGAAGATTCAGACTGCGCTGCTTACCTGATATACTCCCTCCCTCATCTTATCAAGCAGTGAGTTGAGAGCCCCAGAGACCCTGGCGACGGTGGACAGGTCGGAGCAGTGGGCGTCCAGGGTGGCTTCCAGCGAGGGGTGCCAGAGCTGCCAGGTTGACGCGCGATCCGGGCACGCCATGCTGGAGGGCGGGCCGACCGCTGCTGCGTAGTAACCCTGAGTCGGAGATTATACATAATGAGCATAACCCATTTGCATGGGCTCACATACTTTGTAGTGATAAAAAGTAGCCTATATGTTTTGACCCGTTTTATAATCTACCCCCATACTAAATGTTGGCACCGACCCTGACTCCCAGCACCAGCTCTCCAGCTCAGTGGACTCACCTGCTGAGCGCCAGTGTAATGCAGCAGCGCTAGCGGGTGTACCAGTGGCACGCGGCAACTGTAGGCAGCGCCGCTGCAGCCACCGACCCTGACTCCCAGCATCAGCTTGGCTTCGGCCTCTCCAGCGCCCACGCGCACCATCACCCACGCCGCTCCCTCCACGATGGCGAGACGTCGGTCCGTGATGGACTGAGGTGGTGAAGCTGGAAATGATATTAAGAAGGTGTTTAAGAAAACCATGGAGTCACGATCCCTTCAATGAATAATTGTCAGGAAGTCGATCTAAAATTGACGCTTTTGGTAAATGTTGGATGCGATTTACGTAAGTAACTAAATGGTGGATGATGGATATTTTTATCCATCGGAACTCAACCAAATTGAAATGGGACTACCTTGGAAGTATCACCTTTCGAATAAAAAAAAACCATCGAAATCGGTTTACAATTGAAGAAATTACGCGTGGTCATTACATAAAATATACAGGTTGATCAATCCAAATGGGTCAGTATGGAGAAGTCAAAAACTATGAGAGTTAGCGAAATCTGTTCTTAGGAACGATGGCTTCAATTTTAGATTTAATAATTATGACATTCAAACTTTTTTTAAGCTCTCATACATAACCGGAATCGAACCTGGTCGAAGTCTCTGGTCATTGGTCCTGTAAGTATAAGGACCAAATTTTCCTATGAAATCTTGTGTCAACATTAGACTGAAATGCCCACAATTTAAATAAAATTATTCGGGTTACTCAAGCTCACCGTGTATATATACGAGTATAATACGCGTCGAATTGAGAACCGTCGCATTTTCGTCGGTTGCAAACTTAAATCGGACATCCATTACCCCGAATACCTAGCTCGATAATGATATGACCGCGAATGAGTTGAAGTAAAGGAGCGCAATCTTTATAGTTCCAAAGGTGGACTGGTGTCCACCTTTGGTAATCGGGTAGGTTGGGGGCGCTGCTGTCATCACTCCAGTCAAGCCACCTAGGCGGATAGTCTGCAGTAACGCCTTCAGATGGCGCTGCTGAGGCGAAAACGGTTGTTAAGAGTGTGTTTTTTTTTGTTGCTTATCAAATCCGCTGGACACGTTTTCAACTGTTTCGCCATATAAGTAAGATTGCGCTCCTTACCAAGACACATTCCACACTCCATAAACACGGTGGCCCTCATTGTGTCATGCTGTCAGCTGGTCCAGGCCAGCCGCTCACCGCGCTCCAGGTAGCAGTAGCGGTGAGCGTGCGCCCGCGCCGCCGCTCGCGCGCACAGCACGCGCGACCCTCCGCCGCCGCGCGCGTGCGCACAGCGGGCCATCAGCTCCACCCAGCGCTCCAGCACCTTGTCCCTGAAAGAGCATAGGATTCAGTTATTATCATCATCATATCAGCCGAAAGACGTCTACTACACCTGAGGACCCCTCAAGTAGTAGGCGTTCCCACGACCTTTTCCATTCACTCGGTAGTCTCCCCATCGAGGCCTTCCGAATGTTCATCTTCCGGTATACGGCGGCCATCACTATTCAAAAAATTCTAGCTGCACAATTGATGATCAGCTCAGCCAGTGAATATACCCATGACGATATTTTTTGGAATCAAATGTAAGTACACCCACGTGAATTGGCGGTAGATCAGTTTAAAAAACCATTGGACGGTGCAGCGAGATGTCTATGCCCGTCCATCTTCACGCGAGAGACTCGCGCAAGCGATTTTGGACGACCGCCACATCGCCAGTACATGTGACTGTACAGTTGCAGTCTAAGTCAAGCAGCCTCGCAATGAATACAATTTTACTAGGCATGTCCTGAGAATTAATTTAACGAAGAAGTTTTACCTGCAGAGATACCCTGACGGCGTGAGGAATTCCTCCCATTTCTCGGCTTCCCGGCCGCGGAGGTGCACTCGCCCGAAGCCGACGGGCCCCTCCTGCAGGCCGCAGTCCTCGGCGCCGGCGTTCAGCGCCGGCAGCGCGTCCAGCGTCACCAGGTACTCGAGAGAACGGGACCGCATCTGGTGGGTAAAGTCGATGGGCTTATGTTTTGGACGAAGAAAATTTGAGGTTTTTATCGTCAAGAAGTCAGTATGGTCGGTTATCATCTTAAGGTAGCTCTCTGCCAGGCGGAAGAGACCCTGATCAATTCCAATGTCCTTTTCTCACATGCAGGAAACAAAAAGGATATTAGCATTTTGGCGGGCTCATTGTGAATGCCACTTGGTTTGCGATCCCCAAGACAACTGGTTTTTAGGGTTCCGAAGTCCACAAGGAACCCTTATAGTTTCGCCATGTCTGTCCATCCGTCCGTCCGCAGCATAGCTCGGAGATGCTTAGTTCTAGAAAGCTAGGCTGTAATGCATGAATATACATATTAGTTATACATTGCGCGTGGCCTGACACCTGAGTGAAAAGAAAGAATCTTCACAGACACTATTGTTTCACCACACCTAAGGAGACGCCTTGGCTGACGTCATCGGATAGTGCATATCTCCTTGCCTCTGTGATGATCTATCTCATCAGAGTATACCTTCTTGCCCCTGTGCAGCGCGATGAGGTGACAGCATCTGAACCTGGGATCCCTCTGGCCGGCTCCGTCCACGATCCTCTGCACCAGGCTCTCGACTGAACTCTCCGTCTCCGTTGACATTCGGTCTGAAATGCACCATTAATATCATCTTTGACGTCTGGAGCAAAGGGCGCTGCAGACGAGGCTGGGTGGGCTTTGCCCTTTTCAGAGCGGTGAGTCCATTTTATAGGGGCGCAGTAGGGGATGCGGTTGTGCAGGGAGTGGGGATGCTGATCACAGCAGCCAATGGCACCTGCTCTCTGCGCAACTGTATGAGGTGAGTGTTGCCCCATTCAGGGCGGCACGTGTATTTTCGGGGATTGACTGTGGGGCTGGAGCGGGATAAGGAGAACTCCTTCACCCAGTTAATTCCGATGGGGACTCGGGTGACGGGTCGAAAGGCTAGTCGCCCGTGGGAGAAGTCCCCTGGCGAGGGTGACCTTCGGGGCCGCCGGGGACCGTCGTGGCGGATCCCACCCATGGCGCAGCCATAAAGGCAGTGCGGAAACGCCGGAGTGGTTTTAGTGGGTAGGACGAACACCCCTAAGCGCCTGCTCTAATCACAACTGGTCACAACTTACCTACTACGTTCTTAAAGAGCTAAGTTCATAAATACTCGTAGATAGTTTCAGTTATATACACGACAAACGATAGGTATAGGCCTTGCCTTGATGATGGTATATAGATCTTAACTTAAAAATATACTTAAAAATATCTTAAAAATACTTATATCTGAAAGTATGCTTGTGGATGTTTAGATGAATGGATGTTTGTTACTCAATTACCCTAAAATGGCTCAAGCAATTTACATGAAATTTTTCAAACAATAGTTTGTAACCTAGATAGGCTACCTATTATCCCGGAAGTTCCGAAAAATCCCAGAAAATCATTAGGGAAAGGGACTTTGGATATAAATCACAGGAATTCCAGGAATCCTCAAAAATCCTGGAAATCCCGAAAAACACGAAAAATTCGAACAATCCCCGTGAAAGGTTTTAAAAGTATCCTGTAATAAAAAGCACTTTGTTTTAGTACTAAATTCCCTGCATACCTACGAAGACGCGGGTAAAAGTTCGCGACTGATAAAATCTGTACGGAAGTTGACGACTTACCTTTCTGGTCATCGTCGTACAGAGAGTCGACGTAGCTGTTCAGGGCGCGCAGCTGATGAGCGGAGAACTTCAGGCCTGCAGTTGGGAGGCGCAGGTCTCCTCCAGGAGTGTCCACCGTCAAGCCGGAAGTCCCAGACCCCATGACTAAAAAAAATTATATCTATATATATATATAGTTTTGTTTAAGTACAGTTATCTATCATCCTACAATAAAAAAAACGAATTTCCGATAATAAGTGTTTTGAAAAAATGTGCTATAGATACTGCACGGTCCAGTAGTTTCACCGAGTTGGCCCTAGTAGTTTGTTATTTGTTCGTAGGTGGTCAGAGAATAGTGATAATAATTTCTGTACGAAAAGTAATGATATCCCATCAAAACATAAATGTGAAATAAGAGCCAAGTTCAATCTGAATGAAAGAATTGAGATCTATACTATATGGGTGCCAAGTTCTGTGTGTCACTTGGGATGTATTAAGATTTGACTTGGCTAGTTTTCGCAAACTAAAATTTAGATGCGTAGCCTTGGTACACGTATAAACATAACGGTATAGGTCAGTAGAAACAAGAAATACTGACACTATGACCCAAACCTAATGAAGATAAGTTGATTAGACACATATAACATAGCCTGTAGGTACGTGAACATTTGCCAAGTCAGACCTTGATCTTGAAATACATCCACAGTGACTCGCAGAACTTGTCACTCATATTCAATCCTTTTGTTGGTGACATAATATCGAACTTGGCCCTTATTTCACATTTATGTTTTGATGGGATTCTTAAGTTCTTGTGTACCTACACATATGACCACTAAATAAATAATTTGTTACATGAATGAAGTATATTTGTTGTTTTTTTATTATCATCATCATCATCATCATCATCATCATTTCAGCCGAAAGACACTGCTGGACCTAGGCCTCCCCCTAGGCTCGCCACTCAGACCGGTCCTGTGCTACTTGCTTCCACTTCTTCTTGCTTCTTTTTATTATCGGTTGTGTAAAATTACGTTGCGCCGGCGAACAATGTCAGGCGAATCCAAAATGGCCGCGATTGTCCGACTTCCACCGGAAGCGCATTATGTATCGTGTCGGTCATGCGCACTTGGCCGTGAGCTGTGTTCAATTGTAGCTAAATTCAAATTGCAGAGGAGATTGATTTTGGAAAGTAATTGGTACGTATATGATACGAGATAACTAACGAATCTAACTTCAATTCAATTCAATCATTTATTCAGCAAATTGGCCACATAGGGGCACTTTTACACGTCAGAAAAGAATTTACCAGCGCTTCCTAGACCCATTGCTTGAGAAGAAGCGCCGCAACAAACTCAAGCAGAAGGCCTTTTTTCAAAATTTACAAAGTTTACATCACATGTATAAAATATACATATAGGTACGTACTAAAATTACATTGAAGGATGTATAGTCCCTAACTTAAACTTAAATCTAAGATCTTAGAGATGTATAGTCTCCAAGGGTCCAGAAAAAATAAATAAATATGGAGATGGCCTCCATTGTCAAATAAATATAAATTCCATAGATGTCGACAGTCTCAAAATGTCAATAAATAATGAAATACATCATGTATAAAAGAGTTCATTAATACATATCAATAAGAACATGATAAGGTCTCTCGCTTAAAATGTTTGACTTAGTAATATATTTAAAGCTAATGATTATTTTTAAAAGTCCTTGCAAGCATGAACAGACCGGACCCCACTGACAGCACCCGTTCACGAGCGTGACGCGTATCTCAGCCATCGCCTCCCTCAACCATTTCTTAGGGAAGGTGGCCTGGTAACCTACCTACTAACTGTTATAGAGATATCAAAATGACCCTGTTTTCGAAAACAGCTAGGCGATTACCGTCTACATTAGTAATACGTCGGATTATAAAAAAGGTGCAGGCGGCAACATGTTTTGTCATTGAAAGAGAGAAACTAAAAGCAAATAATGTTAGATTTAATGTATTTTATTTGCACGATTAGTCAATTTGTAGAGATTTTTTTGATAATGAAATAGTAGATTGTATGACTAGGGAGCAAAATGGTATATTTTACCGCGGGTGACGGATTGAATCCAGAGCGACGCGAAAGATTCCAGAATAGAATCCCGAGCGTAAGCGAGGGATTCTAGCGTGGAATCTTGAGCTAGCGAAGGATTCAAACTTTGTCACCCAAGGCATAAATAAGTTTGCTACCGTGTTGTACACTCTTCTTTTCACTCCTCCTATGAGAAAATCATTAGATCATTCGTTCATCATTGTCATTAATTTAAGTAAAACAAAAAAACAATACATTTAGAAACAAACAAGGTTAAAAAGAACGTGTGTTTCGCGCGCCTATCATAAATTCATAGGTAGAAGGCGAAAATGACTTCCATATTGAAGAATCTCTAACTACTTCATTGTATTTATATTCTGTCATGCTCGCATGCGTTGCGTTCATAATAATAGGTAAACTTTAACAAATGTGAAAAAAAAAACATTTTATGACAATTTCGCTCATGTATCAAACAAAGTTTTTTAATACATTTGCGATAAAATGAAAAAGGGCAGTGCAATTCATATTACGTACTTACATAATATTCCTTTGGAATTCTCTGAGGTGTTGATCCCAATACATTGCGTCACCTAAATCACTTTTTGATTTCATTCATTCTCTACGAAATAATTCATAGCACTACATAAGGTACGTTTTATTTTGGAATTTAAGTGTAAAATAATACGGCAAGGAAATGAGCGCTCACGAAATTCGCGGGTTCGAGTTTTTTTTTAATTCGATCACACGACGAGTTTGCGAGGAATGCTACGGCATTCGCCTGCACCATTCAGCCAAATTGAAAAAAAAAATAGAAAATAATTTATCAAAAGCAAGTATATATTTATGAATTTATGGATTTTTAGTATGTGTATTAAAGTATTTATGTAAAATGCCGATATATAAAATTCTTATTACGAAAAAGATGCGACTTTTGAATGCAACTTTTTACAGTCTCCGCAGCTCCGTTAACGCACTGCTAAATAGTAGATTGTTTATCAAGGGACTAAAACAAGCCATTATGACACGAGATGTTTAGCCACCCGAGCAGAGCGAGGGTGGCTATAGTTCGAGTGTCATTATGGTTGTTTAGTCACGCGTTAAACACTCTGCTTTTCACTTCGAATGCGAGGAAAAAAAAACGAAGTTCCATACAAAATTACGATATTTATTATAACAAAGTAGATAACCGGCTACTTCCCGATGACCTAGAATCATGAAATTTGGCCAGAAGCAAGGTCTTACAGCACACGTACAGGAATAAATCTGATAACCGTAAATATTATATATTTTGGTGCAAGAAAAGCCAATTTACTAATACAAACTTATCATTTGCGGTTGGCGCAGTAGCCGTGTCTACTTCAGCAACCGCAAATAATAAGTTTGTATTGTTAAATTTGCATCATCAAGTTTGTAGGTACGGAACCCTCGGTGCGCGAGTCCAACTCGCACTTGACCTGTTTTTTTATCACGTGACGTTTTGAATGATATTTAGCCAACAGATTCAAAATATTTTAAAACTAATTGGGTCATGCATTATTAAATGTATTCACTTTAAATAAAACAAGATTCATAGGTATTCGTAATCATTAAATCGTGTTTCACGAAATTAAATCGTTTTTTCACGCCCTAGAAATTGTCTAGGTTCACTGGAAATGGGAATAATCCTCCTTTCACAAACTCTGTGGTTGGCTGTTTAGGCGGGTTTCCAATGTCAATTAAAAAAATTTTACTTTAGTCCCTAGAGACTAAAAAAGAGCTTTAGTCCCGATGTGCAGAGACTAAAGTAACATTTTAAGAGCATGAGACGTGAAAACGTATTTTGCTCCCTGTTAGCGGGGTAGAAATGAAAAAAAATGAAAAAAAAGCGAAGAGGGAGCAAAATCGCATTTTGCTCCCTCTAAACGGGCAACAAAACACTTCTTTTCGAATAGGAGGGGTGAAAACTTACTTTATTGTGGTGCGCTTTTAGAAATTCCGTGGTAAGATTGTACAATTTAGAGTGCACGTTAGTATTTTTGTTTTACAAATCATATATCCGATGTACGAACCACATACTACTACACTACACTACTACAGCGTATTTGCGTCCCACTGCTGGGCACAGGCCTCCTCTCGTCACGAGAGGGCTTGGGATATAGTCCCCACGCGGGCCCAGTGCGGATTGGGAACTTCACACACATCTTTGAATTAATTCGCAGATGCGTGCAGGTTTCCTCACGATGTTTTCCTTCACCGAAAAGCTCAGTGGTGAATTCAATGAATTTCACACATAAGTGAACTTAGAGGTGCGAGCCGGAATCGAACCCCCGACCCTCTGCATGAGAGGCGGTAGGTCGAACCACTAGGCTACCACGGCTTCTTCCACGAACCACATGTTTGGTGTGAATTCGATAAAAAGGTCATCTCGTTGTGTGTAATTTTTTAGTTTTTTTTTGTAGGACATGTTTAGTTAATCAATTGCTTTTTTTGCACAGCATTCCTTTTTCTGGTATGCATTGAGTTAATTAGTGGAGTTACCTGGTGTGCTGAAAAATTATATAGATGTATACATTTAAATATATCCCTAAAATAATTAGGAAGTTATCTTTGTATTTACTACCCCACAACAGCCTTATTTACGGCCCGCTGCTGGGCACAGGCCTCCTCTGACACGAGAGGGTTTAGGCTATAGTCCCCACGCGCGCGGGCCCTGTGCGGATTGGGGACTTAAGCTATACTTGTTACGGTACCTTTTTGTCAAAATACCGCACTGTTCGGGCACCCGCTTTTACGGGGCCATTTTTCTCCGGCTGATTGTGAATCCTTACTTATAATATATCAATGCTATAAAAGCACGATTTCGAACACAATATTCGAATGAAGTGTCAATATTTGCGAGGACGTCTGTGTGCGTCTGTACACTCGTAAATGTATTGCGTACCAGTACGCAGGCCAATGATCTACTCTCCATCTCCGGATGAAACAAATGACGGTAGGGGCGAGTTGCGCGCCGGCTAGATTCAGGCGGGTGATTCCGTGGCCATTGTATTGACCCTGCCCACTGTTCGACTGTCGCGGGTTCGAATCCCGCTCAGGGCAAACTTTGTGTGAAGAGCACAAATGTTTGTACTCGAGTCATGGATGTTATGTATTTATATATGTATGTATTTCTCTATATAAGTATTTATATCGTTGTCTAGCACCCATAGTACAAGCTTTGCTTAGTTTGGGACCAATTTGTGTGAAATGTTCGAAGATACTTGTACTTACTTACTTACATTCTGTATGTAGTACTATTAAATATTCTGTGCTTCGGGTATTTAGTGTTCCGGCGCTGATACCCTTGTAACAGTACACCGTCACACTGAAACCGTACTTTATGTACCTACCTAATGATGGAAACAAGTTTTTGTAGTGAAATAACCCTATCCACCATAATTATCTTGATTTTTCTTTGTAACCGCAACCTAAACCACTAGATGAAAATGCGATAACTTAGAATGTAATATCTACCTACTAGGGGGATTGGGGAAGCTCGGAAAGTTGGGCTTCTCCGCGTGACTCCGAACAGTTTACACAACTTTTATTGCTACTGATTAAAACTTTCCTCCCAAACTGTTTCAGATTTCTCCTACAATTAGGCTGGGCGCAAACGTTCGGTTTCTCTATTCGATTTTCAGATTTGAAATACCGTATGACATGACGTCACCTGAACACAGCGCCCCCGTACATTTTGTTACTTTTTGCATTTATATTATTAGTATAGTAAAGATTGTATAGTCCGCTCGACTTGATAGTTTCTTTAAATTTTCATGTTTCAGACGAGACTTCTTCTACAGACTTATTATTTGTAAGGATTGCAAGAGGTCAAATACAGCGTTTTTATTGTTGCGCCCAGCGCTATCTGTCAACCAGCAACATACTCGCTAAGTCATATGTCTAAAGAAGCCACATATCGTAGCGACATCTTTTGGCGAGCGGCGAAACTAAGGTCTTTAGAGCGTTCCCGCAGCTTGGAGATTTCGAGACGTTTCGCGATGTCGGTGACGTGACGAGATCATTCGCGAGTTCTCTACGAGCCTCGCGATTCGAACGACCGGGTATATAAGCAGATGCGGAAGAGGAGCAGGTTCGGCGTCAAGAGGAGCAGGCTCGACCTGAAGAGGAGCAGACTCGACGTGGGGAGGCGTAGGCTCTACATGCCGAGGTGCAGGCTCGACCGGAAGAGGAGCAGACTCTACGTGGGGAGGCGCAGGCTCTACAAGCCGAGGTGCAGGCTCGACCTGAAGAGAAGCAGACTCTACGTGGGGAGACGCAGGCTCTACATGCCGAGGTGCAGGCTCGACCTGAAGAGGGGCAGACTCGACGTGAGGAGGCGCAGGCTCTACATGCCGAGGCGCAGGTTCGACATGCAGAGGTGCAGGCTCGACCTGAAGGGTAGCAGACTCGATGTGAGGAGGCGCAGGCTCTACATGCCGAGGTGCAGGCTCGACCTAAAAAGGAGCAGACTCGACGTGAGGAGGCGCAGGCTTTACATGCCGAGGTGCAGGCTTGACCTGAAGAGGAGCAGATTCGACGTGAGGAGGCGCAGGCTCTACATTCTGAGGTGCAGGCTCGACCTAAAGAGGAGCAGGATCTACGACCAGATGAGCAGTACCGCCGTCTGAAATAGCTACTACTGCACGAGAAGAAGATGCAAGCCCGACATCAAGAGGAACAATTCCGCTGTTTGGAGCAGCTACTACTACGTGATAGGAACAGACCCGATGACATGAAGAACTTTGATCAAATCATGCTCGGTACGAGCATGTCTAAGGAGAGAACAACGTTGCGCCCAGCGCCATCTGTCGACGAGCGGCATACTCGCTAAGTCATATGTCTAACGAAGCCACATATCGTAGCAAAATCTTTTGGCGAGCGGCAAAACTAAGGTCTCTAGAGCGTTCTCGCAGCTTGGAGAAACCTTATTCAGAAACCTCCATATCATTTACAAAGACCTATCCATTGATGATGATAACCCACACGGCTATTATGTTGTCTTAAAAAGTCCCCAGTTACATGTACCTATGGAGTGCCATACTTGGTTTTTATTTCATAAGTTTTATTATACATTATCTTGTAGCGATTTATAAAACACACCTGCGTCATTCCTTAAGCTCGCGATTTTCGTCTGATTCCTCTGCCCGATTTTGTTTTGCTGATTTGTGTATTAAATATATGAAAGTTTACTTTCATATACAATCATATTTATTACTGAAAAATAATATAAGAAGGTAAATTATGTTTTTGGCAAGCATCCCCGAGCTATGCTGAAGACGGACGAACAGACATGGTGAAACTATAAGGGTTCCTTGTGGACTTCGGAACCCTTAAAACTAGTTTTATATTATTCTAAGATTCCTCAGGATATTCAAGGAAATCCCATTAATAGGTATCGATGATGTGAAACACAGAAAAAAATAGATGTGGCACTTGGCAGTTGGCAGTCGTTTCCATTAGACCTTTACTTACCGCGAAAGCATTAAGCAGCACAACAAAACCATTAGCTTTCAAGGATTTGGGATTTTGCAGTCAATCAGCTCGGCGGCGTCCAATTGACCGAAATGACATGTCATTTAGGTACTATTGTCAGCGCGGAAGGCCGCCGCCGACCGCTGGAGTGTGACGACTTTTGATCGTGAGACAAAAAATGCGTAATTGGACGATAAATAAACAATGACCGCAGAACGAATTTACTTACGCTTAATAAATATTTTGATTGTGACTTAAGAAATGAGCAATCCATACTTCCATACTAATATCCATAGATCATATCCATAGATCGGCAGGCAAGGCAGACTATCAGCTCGCTGGTCGGACACCATCTGGCAGTTTGCAGGGAATTGGTGGATTAGATTGGCTCAGGACAGGATAGAGTGGCGTGAGAATGAAGAGGTTTTTACTCAGCAGTGGGTGGATGTAGGTGGTATCCATCTAATATTAAATTCAAACTACCTACCTGGGCGACCGAGCTCTGCCCGGGTGAAAATGGCTAAAAATTAAATTTCCCAGATATAAGATCGATCGAATTTCATTGTTATATAAGTACCTATACCAAATCGTTAGATCCGTCTTCGAGAACGTGATTACAAATATATTTATATAGGTACATCCATACTAGATATAATATTATAAATGTGAAAGTGTTGGTTTGTTTGTTAATGTGGTATGGATATACTTAGAAACCCTGCGAAATATATGCCGATATTTCAACGGGAACGGGTTTTCTACGTGTGAAACCAGCTTTTCAATCCATAATTCCATACCATACCATCCATATCCATACTAACTAATATTAGAAATATGAAAGTGTGTTTGTTCGTTGGCCCTTGCTTTGCGTTGAAACACCTGAAACGATTTGGATAAAATAGCGTACCTATGAAGATAGATTGGGATCCTGGGAATAACATAGGATATAACCAATCTGTATGTATGTACCTGTATAGTATCATGGGGTACGCAAATACTAAGTCTACGAAAGACGAAGCCACGGGCATCGGCTAGTAATATTATAAATCTGAAAGTGTGTTTGTTTGTGTTTGTCCATCCTTTACGTCGAAACGCCTGGACCAATTTAAATGAAATTCGGTATGGAGATAGTTAGAGACCCTGGAAAGAACAAGGGATTCTTTTTATCCCGTTCCTTCATAATAGGTTAGGTACGCAATTTTCTACGCGGGACGAAGTCGCGGGCATGTGCTACCTAGATAATTAACTAATTATAAAAATCCTTGACCCCTTGTAACGAATATTATCCCCACAATTGAAATAGGAGTCCATATCCCAGCACCATATTACCTACTAGCTTCTGCCCGCTACTTCGTCCGCGCGGTTATCGCGTTCCTGCGGGAACTATTCGTTTTCCGGGATAAAAAGTAGCCTATGTCCTTTCTTAATACCAAATTGTATCCAATTCAGTCTAGCGGTTCAAACGTGAAGAGGTAACAGACAGACAGAGAGCAAAGTTACTTTCGAAATTATAATATTAGTATGGTTACCTACTTTTTAAGAGCAAAAACTTACCAGAAAATAAAGTTTCCTCTTTCTTTATAACATAACACAACCACCATTAATCCACATAACCTTTTTTCAAATTTCCGAACGGAGTATTTAACTTTTTAATAGCGCGGCAGAATGGCGGCCGTCCACAAAGCGCGGGAAACTCGAGTGTTTACAACGCGCTCGCATTGCTATTGTGGACGTATCTTTGTAGATGTATTGTTACACCGGCAGGGCATTGAAAACTATTATTGTCGCAAGTCCAATGCGTATTCATTGGGCATAATAGCCGTCATAGTCCATCGCATCAAACAGATATCATCGGTATTTAATTGAAGGTGCCCATTTACTGTAGAGGTAGGTATACAGGGTACAGCAAAACGTTGTGATGATATTTTACCCACAGAATCAGCTATCGATTCTAAGCATGCTTTTTAGGTTTTTTTTTTAATAGTATAGGATTCAGGTATGACTCGCACCATCAATCTCATACTTAATGCGTCACACTTTTTTTTTACTAACCAGAAAAACCTAAATCATGCTTCGAATCGATAGCTGATTCTGTGGGTAAAATATCGTCACGAAATTTTGCTTGACCCTATACAGGGTGGAAAGATCGAATGCCACATGGATGGCAACTACCTTAAATATTGTAAATAGCACATTTCGTGTAAGGGAGACTTTCCTTTGTTTTTAAAAACTATAAATACTGCATTAAAGGATTTATGGAAAATCGCTTGCCTCAGTCGGGACTCGAACCGGTCAAATGTGACAAAAAATAATGTGCTGTATTTTATGATGCAGATTGAAAGGGTTACTGGTAAGGTTTATTTTTCTCTAAATAACAAATACAATCAGAATAACGGAAGGCCATGAAAATTGTAAACGAAAAATTAAAACACACAAAATAAAACAATATTCATTTAATAACCTTACTAAAACCTTGCTAACTAAAGTAGTTGTTCAAAATGAGCCCCGTGTGTTTTAATTTTTCGTTTACAATTTTCATGGCCTTCCGTTATTCTGATTGTATTTGTTATTTAGAGAAAAATGAACCTTATCAGTAACCCTTTCAATCTGCATCATAAAATACAGCACATTATTTTTTGTCACATTTGACCGGTTCGAGTCCCGACTGAGGCAAGCGATTTTTCATAAATCCTTAAATGCAGTATTTATTGTTTTTAAAAACAAAGGAAAGTCTCCCTTACACAACATGTGCTATTTACAATATTTAAGGTAGTTGCCATCCATGTGGCATTCGATCTTTCCACCCTGTATATTATTCAAAATGGTAAAATTGCACGATGCGGCCTACTTGCAAAAAATCGTAATCCTGTTATGAAAAAACCTGTAAACCATGCAAAAAATAGGTACCTCTTAAGGCTAAGAAAACCACCCAGATCGAACGGCCCTCAATAAGGTGGCCTTGTATGACATAGATAATCATATTTAAGTTTACCCATATAATTCCTTGGCAGTGTACAGTACACGCGTGCCTCGAACAGCTTCAAAGTTTCCTTATCAGCTGACGCCGACACTGTCTGCTTGTTTCGAATTCCACAGCCCACGGGAATTAAAAAGCTATTAAGAAGTTTGACTATTAACGAGCAAGCAACTTGAATTCTGACTAGCATTGCCCCTGGCTGCGTCTGGCTTATTGACTATTAGGCCTTCTGGCAAGAAGAAATTTAGTTTTTTTTTAATAAAGAAATAAAAACCGGCTTCAAACTCGGACAGACTGCAAAGTCGGCATCAAGTTCACTATAAGATTGTCATCAGCTTTATTTCGGTTTACTTGTTTATTTATTTAAATTTTATTGCACATTAGTAAAAAAACTAATAGGTACAAAAGGCGAACTTAATTCCATAAGGCATTCTCTAGCAGTTAACCCTTTGGGCAAAACAGAAATTGTTGTGGCAGTGCAAAAAAAACATAATTAAGAAGTAAACAAAAATAAATACATACAAAATACGAGTCACTCTTGATTTATGTTATAAAATTTAATCAAAAAAAAGCATGACAGGAATATTAAAAAAAGAAATATTGAATTGAAAAATACTAAATTCAAAACCAAATTAAAAGCAAAAAGAAGCCTAACCGAGACTGGGTTTTGAACCCGCGATACCTGGAAGCTATATGGACCGCTCTTTTCAGCAATGCAATGGACCACAGAGCACCTTACGGTGTTAACGAAATTGAGCATCTATTCGTTCCAAAGTTAAGGAATCGATAAAACTAGTAATTAAAATTTCGAATATTTTTGTACTTCCATCATAGACTTGGTTCCACCAGTTCCACGTTGTACAGTGTTTATTTTCAAACCGAAAAATATTGCATATTTCAAATTTTGCCAATTTTTCACATGACCATCTTACAGATACATCGTGGATCTAATGAATGGATCCTAAGAGAATGATCTAGATAAGTTGTTGGTTATGTGCGAGGCAATTAAAGTTCCTACTCCAAAACCGGGTACCTACTGTAGTAGGAATTTTCTTTTCTCAAACATGCTCGGAAATGTTCGTGTTACTTTCAAAAAAAGAAGACGCGAGGCTGTCCATTGCCGGCCTTGGCCAGCAAAAACATTATTGTCGTGTGTGTTTTTTTTAATTCGCTTGCTATTTGAGACACCTCTGTAGGGAAACTGACAAATCCATGGAGGTAATAAGTACAACTTCCATGGCCAAATCATCCACGATCATGGAAGTAGTAAATACTGATGTGGGGTAAGTGCGCCTAAATTTCTTTCGCCCCTATGCCTTGTAAACAGCCAACTACTAGTTGAGTAATGTTTATAGGTTTCGATATATTTATGTTAGGCGCACTTACCCCATCCTGGCGCACTTGCCCCGAAACTGACAAATCCATGGAGGTAATAAGTACAACTTCCATGGCCAAATCATCCACGATCATGGAAGTAGTAAATACTGATGTGGGGTAAGTGCGCCTAAATTTCTTTCGCCCCTATGCCTTGTAAACAGCCAACTACTAGTTGAGTAATGTTTATAGGTTTCGATATATTTATGTTAGGCGCACTTACCCCATCCTGGCGCACTTGCCCCGAAACTGACAAATCCATGGAGGTAATAAGTACAACTTCCATGGCCAAATCATCCACGATCATGGAAGTAGTAAATACTGATGTGGGGTAAGTGCGCCTACATTTATTTCGCCCCTATGCCTTGTAAACAGCCAACTACTAGTTGAGTAATATTTATAGGTTTTGATATATTTATGTTAGGCGCACTTACCCCATCCTGGCGCACTTGCCCCGAAACCGAAACTGACAAATCCATGGAGGTAATAAGTACAACTTCCATGGCTAAATCATCCACGATCATGGAAGTAGTAAATACTGATGTGGGGTAAGTGCGCCTAAATTTATTTCGCCCCTATGCCTTGTAAACAGCCAACTACTAGTTGAGTAATATTTATAGGTTTCGATATATTTATGTTAGGCGCACTTACCCCATCCTGGCGCAATTGCCCCGACTAACCTTACGTATTTCCTCGCTGTTTGAGAAAAGCATTATATATACCTCGGCCGCAATTGCAATTGCCGGACTCGTACTAATAGAAGGCTTCGCTTCGCTCAGCCTTCTAACTGACTCGTCCGGCAATGCGCTACTTGGCGGCCTCTGCAATAATGTACTATTCCTTTTACATTACCGGCACGTGACCTAAGTTTTGTACCAGGAAATAAAAATTCCTTTTACAAAACCCAGTTCTGGAATAGGAATTATTTGTCCTTTCACATTACTAGTTATGTAACTTGGTTATGTACGGGGTACAAGTGTATGTCTAAATCTAATTCAGCACAGGAAAAATTTAGATTATTGCTTGCTCTATATAGGAAACTATTTCTCCTATAGTTAGTAGAGGCTTCAAACAATGTATATAGGTCGATACTGCCTCGCACTTCTATTTGGGCCTTTGAATAATATACTAGGTACCTAACAAAGCAGGGCAATCAACATGGTTTCTTATAATGTTTAGAAGGTACAAGATATCAGCTATTTCACGACGTTTAACAAGACGTTTGCATATGATGTTGCCTACAAAGATTTAGATAATTTGCCGATCTGTATCGCACCTTACTCTTGTAACACGTAAATTTAATAAATTTTATCTGCAAACGCTCAATCTTCTTTATATAGATTTGATATCTCGGGTTCCAGATATGAGACGCTTACTCTAGCTTGCTTCTGACGAAAGCACAATACTTATAGAATTTTTATTTATTTATTTATTTCATTCATTCATTTAAAGTTTAAGTATGCGAAGAACAGACCAAACTACGCATTATAAACAGGACTGATACTGATCCGGGCCCGCCGACTTACAGCACGACACAACTTAGAAGGCGCGCGGTGAGCCGTTGACGCAGAGTCTATTTTTGCTTAATCCACGCGCCTTCTAAGTTGTGTAAACCTGTACTAGGATCAAGCTGTAGAAGCAATTTAGCAATAAGAGAAGGATCAACCGATACACTAGCCAAGTCTGATGTTGAAAAAGAGCCTTCAGGGGAACCAGTTTGAGTTTGCGAGTTAATACCTAAAGTAGGGGCCAGAAATGTTTTTTTTAATTATTTTGAATTGATTATGTAATAATAAATCAATTATACAATATTTTTTATGCAGTTTACAATCAGTCCCTTCGCGTGTATTATACGTAAGTATATATTTGTTATCACGTTCTCTAAAACGGCTCTAACGATTTCGATGAAATTTGTTATAGGTATAGGGGGTTTTCGGAGGTGACAAATCGATCTAGCTTGGTCTCATATCTGGGAATTTTTTTTTAGCAATTTTCTCGCCTACCTCACCTACTACGTACTTATTTTAGCACTAGTATTTTAGCATTTTTGGAAATTTCACTTTCAAGGGGGCAAAATAGGGTGAAACTTGGCATAGTGAACCATAATCTTTAAAGATAAGCATCCAAAACTTCATGATTTAGAAATGCGATTAGAAGTAATTTAACAAGTGTTTCCGCATCTTTAGAAATTTCACTCAAAGAGGGCGCAGTAGGGGGAATCTTTCCATGGCTGAACCATCTTTGAAGTTATATATTAGGTCCTTACATATGAAATTGGCGTTTCATATGGCAGAAATGAAAACGATTTTTTTTTATGAAACTATTTTTTTATTTAGTCAAAGTATGTACCATGGCTATCTATGCACTTTTGCCATCTCGAAGGTAGTTCATTGATTCCTTTACTAAAAAAAGTGTGTGAGCGAGAATCAATAAAATCTTTGAAGGCCGTTTGGACAGCCTCGTGAGAATTGAATTTTTTTCCTTGCATGAAGTTGTCCAAATTCCGAAAAAAATGGTAATCAGTTGGAGCAAGGTCCGGGGAGTATGGTGGGTGTCAAAGACATTCCAGTCGCAGCTCCCGTAGTTTTGCGGCCGTCAAACGTGCCGTATGTGGTCGAGCGTTGTCCTGAAGCAGCAGTGGGCTAGATCGATTGACCAGTCTGGGTTGTTTAATGGCTAGCTTTTCCATCATCGTTTGCAATTGTTGACAATACACATCAGCCGTGATTGTTTGCCCAGATCTTAAGAAACTGTAATGGATGACACCGGCACTAGTCCACCAGACACTTACCAGTACCTTTTTCTGAGTCAACTTTCGTTTCGGGCAGAATTTGGCTGGTTCACCTGGGTTCAACCATTGTGAAGAACGTTTCCGGTTGTCGTACAAGATCCATTTTTCATCACAAGTAACGATACGATTCAAAATGCCTTCATTATTGTGCCGGTTGAGAAGTGAAACGCAACACTCGACGCGTGTTTCTTTGTTTGCGTCGCTCAATTCATGCGGTACCCATTTTTCAAGTTTTTTCACTTTTCCAATTTGTTTCAAGTGAATCAAAATGGTTTTATCACTCACACCGAAGCCTGCCGCTAACTCTGACGTGGTTTGCGATGGATCTGCTTCCACAATTGCTTTTAATTCTTCGTTATCAACTTGTGTCTCCGGCCGTCCACGAGGCTTGTTCTGTAGGTCAAAATTTCCAGAACGGAAACGTTGGAACCAATAACGTACCGTATTTTCTTTTGCAGTAGCTTCCCCATACGCATTGTTAATCCTACGAGCCGTTTCTGCAGCACTAGTGCCGAGGTGAAACTCATATTCGTAAATATAGCGATATTTTAAGTTCTCCATATTGTGAACAGAACGATGTGAAAGAAAAACAAATGACGCGATAACAAATAAATTTCGTAATTCGAACACAGAAATACATGGTCTTAAATTTGAAATAAATTTGAATTTGGAATTCCTAGCCGAACGCCACATATTTTGAATCAAAGTTGCCAGTTCGCCAAACGCCAATTTCATATGTAAGGACCTAATACCACCTGATAGGAGGCAGTCTCTGCAGCCCATGTACATAAGAAGTTATAACTTTTCGATTGCGTTGCCAACCTTGAGGCATAAGATGGAATGGATCTATATGCCAGTATAGTTTCACCGGGGGGCTTAGCCCCTTACCGGAAGGAACACTGTTTTTTGCGAGCTCTGCTTTTTGGCGGCAAGTTAGCGAATGAGGTAGCTATCCGGACGTTCCTTGCACCACGTTCTACCACAAGCAAAAATCATTCGCTAAGTCAGTCCTATGAAAACAAATAAAGAACTTTCCGTATTCGCTGTGTATTCATCACAATAAAAATAATTACAACCCTGTGTAATTTGCTGACACCGGAAGCGACTAATCTCAACTCGGTACGATAATGATCATTCATCACTCACGCGAGGCAAACTGCGGAGGCAAAAGTTTATAGTTGAAGGTCTCTAAGTTATCCTAAAACATACAAATACTATTAAATTTGGAAGTGTGTTAATTTGTTTGTTTGTTGTGTCCTTTCATCCTGTCAAAACGAATAGGTCTATTTTGATGAAATTTGGTATAGGTACTGTGGAGGCTCGCCATGTATAATGGTGAGCTGACACATCTTCTTTCAGATTAGGTTTTTTTAGTAGAATGTGTAGAATTGTTTGAATAATCAGTGTTAGAGATCTTCTACTATCTAAAGTCCCGCGCCTTCACATTTCAAAACGCTTCAATGTATTTAAAAAGCACCACCAACTCTCTCAACACATGTGTGCGTGCTGAGACAGCCATCAACTATGCGTTGAGAGTGTTGGTGGTGCTTTTTAAATACATTGAAGCGTTTTGAAATGTGAAGGCGCGGGACTTTAGATAGTAGAAGATCTCTAGGTAGGCCCGCTGAGAGGGTTGCGGTAGAATGCGTAAGTTTGTGACTCAAAGACGGACGTGTAACGAAAATAAATGAATTTTAAACATAGACCCTATTTTAGGGGGCTAAATTTGAAAATATATTAATGAAGTTTTTCAGACTATATCGTGTGACATATCAAATGAAAGTACTTGTTATGAGGATCTCAAATAAGTATATTTTGTTTATTCCTTTATTGGTCAATACTTTTCGAGTTATTTAAGAAAATGGGCGAAAGAATACGGAGGATAGTTATTGACCTATAGATTAAAGGAAAATTATTAAGAAGTCCATGATATTTGAAATCTACCATATAAAAGAGCTTATCCTGTGAAACGGTTTGAAAATGTCATTGAAAATAATCCCTTCGGACACTTACGAAACCAAAATTCGAAACCAGATCTTAAATAAGAATTATTTTTCTTCTTTCGAAATTGGTTTCGGTAAAAGAATAATATTTCTTATTTCGAAATCCATTTCGATAAAAGAATATGGTTTCGTCTTACGAAACTATAAAATCAGAATTGAATCCAATCTCTTTAGATGTGTATAAAGTAATTGGATTAGTTCGGCTAGGGCCAATTCCCCGAACGACCACCGGGCAAACTACCTAGAAATAGGGGCCCCGCGTAGCGGGGACCCGTCGACCCAGTCACATTTTATTTTTGATTTTATAGTTTCGTAAGACGAAACCATATTCTTTTATCTAAATGGATTTCGAAATAAGAAATATTATTCTTTTACCGAAACCAATTTCGAAAGAAGAAAAATAATTCTTATTTAAGATCTGGTTTCGAATTTTGGTTTCGTAAGTGGCCGAAGGCAAAATAATCAAGGGCCGGAACCCTCTCCACGCGAGTTTAACTCGCTTCTTGGCCGGTTTTTATTTGTATTTGACATGGCGTTGAACGGATTAACGCATTCACTGCCACCGACGCATATATGCGTTTTGCTGACTTTCCCGCAGTGCCTTGAACGCACATGTGCGTTGCAATGTTCCCTTAATGACAGATGTGGCACCTGGCGAATGTTCGTAAAACAGAAGTGGCAGTGAATGCCTTAATAATCATTACGATCTTACGCGATTATACGCATAAGTCATAATACCTACGTAAGTAGGTACCTAATACAGATAAATTTCTTGGGAATAAAAAAAGTAGCTCTTTTTATCTAAGTACAAGCAAGCAAAGTTAAAGTTTTGCTTACTTCGGGGTAGATCAATTTATGGAAGTTAAACCCGGTATTGGCGGAAACAGCATGAAAATCTGTTTAGTTAATCGCGAAGAGACGGACAGGCGCAAGGGACTTTGTTTTATAATAGGTATGCTCTTAGGCAGGGATGACGATAACTTTTTTTTCTTGGTCTATGAGGAAGATTATTGAAAAGTATTGGACACGTATTTTTACTTTTTTCACGTAATCAAACTTAAAATAAAATAAATAAAATAAAAAGCCTTTTTATTTCCTCAAAAATACAGATTATAAATATTTCTAGTTGGTATCTAATTCCAATATGTATTAGTATTTTAATATTTTATTGTATTTCTATTAAAAGTTAATTTAATATTTCATGTTTTTACATAATCAAATCAATAAACCTTTATGTATCACAGACAATGTTTGTAAGTACTTAGTTAATCAATGTTTTATAATTTTTGACTAGTATGGTGCGACTTATTTCTAAAGATCTATTTAGTTTAATTTATAATATATTAATATTTTGAATGTGTATGTACTAATAAGCTAAATTCATTACAATATAATTTTACTTTATTTAAGTCCATTTTTCGTATTTTTTATTTTTTCACGTAATCAAACTTATACGGAGATATATTGAGTTGAAATGTCGCGTGACGTCACGGTTAGGTACGATTTATACCTAACGGTGACGTAGTTAACCCCCACTCTCCAACTTTAATGCGTTTTAACTTAGTCATTCTTTGTTAATTTGATAAAACAAAAAATACCTACGTGTCTAATTTTCTTTTATTACCTGACTGACGGACTAATTAGAATTTCGATTTCTTCACCCTGTCGTCATCCCTATTACATAATAGTGTAGCTGAGTACCGTATTAACTACATACTATGGCCTAGCCTGAAAGCATTCTTATGCAATCAACTCGTGCCGTGCTCAGGTGCAGTTACAGGAACTTTCCGTTAAACACGCTATTACGAATTAAGTAACACATTCCAGAAATAACTATTTAATGAGGTAATAATGCGTAGGTACTTAAAATATGTGGCTTAAGAAATGAATATGTATAGGTCCTTGCTCCGTTTAAGTGTTTCGTGCACTACAAGTAGCACTACCATGAGTTTACAGTGACCGTACTCGCAAGCGACTACGTAAACGATTTGTATGAAGAATTTTAGTTCAACGAGTGACACAAATGTTTACGTAGTCGCTAGCGAGTACGGTCACTGTAAACTCGTGGTAGGTATTGCTAATAGTACATTATTGCCGTGGCCGGGAAAGTAGGTCTTTGCAGGCTGAGTACTGGTTTAAAGGGCCGAGGCTTCGCCGAGGCCCTTTAATATGTACGAAGCCTGCAAAGCCTTTCACGTGCCGAGGCTTATATAGTGCTTTTCTCAAAAATGAAAAAAAACCTTGATATTAGGTATTCATAATACAGCATTGACACGCACGCAAAGGTAGTCAAGTACTTACAACAAATCCAATGGAACGCCAGTCTTATTTCGTACTAGCTTTTTGCCCGCGACTTCGTCCGCGTGGGATTTGGTTATAGCGTTCCCGCGGGATCTAAGCGTTCTTCCGGGATAAACACGGAACCCCTGTAAACCGAACTTATAAAAGGAACCTACCTGCCAAGTTCGATATTTTTAAGCCTAGCGGTTTAGAAGTTTCATACAAACTTTAATCCCCTTTTTACCCCTCTAAAGGGGGAATTTCCAAAAAATCTTTAATTACGCTCACTAACGTTATAAAAAGAACCTCCCTGCCAAATTTCATGTTTCTAGGTCTAGCGGTTTAGAAGTTTCATACAAACTTTCAACCCCTTTTTACCCCCTTAAAGGGGGAATTTCCAAAAATCTTCTCTTAGTGCTCCCCTACGTTCCCTTAGGAACCTGCATGCCAAATTTCAGCTCTCTACGACCAATAGTTTCGGCTCTGCGTTGATCGATCAGTAAGTCAGTCAGTTTCTTGTTTTATATATATAGATATAAGAACACTCTAGAACATTCAAATAGTTAGTTCTTTTACACTTGTCAAAATCACTTGGATTTTTCTAGACACTGTTCACTTTTAATTCCCAATTGATCTTTACCCGACTGCAGAGACAATTGAACTGACGAAAAGTCGCTGGATTTCAGTTTATATACCATCGGACATCGAAATTTCTAGTTACAAAACACTCCCGAATATTCAGATTGTTCTTGACTTTAAGTGTTCTTCAAGCGACTAAAAGCACAATCGAACTGAAGAAAAAATACTTGAGTTTCGGTTTATATACCATCGGACATCGAAATTTCTAGTTACAAAACACTCCCGAATATTCAGATTGTTCTTGACTTTAAGTGTTCTTCAAGCGACTAAAAGCACAATCGAACTGAAGAAAAAATACTTGAGTTTCGGTTTATATACCATCGGACATCGAAATTTCTAGTTACAAAACACTCCCGAATATTCAGATTGTTCTTGACTTTAAGTGTTCTTCAAGCGACTAAAAGCACAATCGAACTGAAGAAAAAATACTTGAGTTTCGGTTTATATACCATCGGACATCGAAATTTCTAGTTACAAAACACTCCCGAATATTCAGATTGTTCTTGACTTTAAGTGTTCTTCAAGCGACTAAAAGCACAATCGAACTGAAGAAAAAATACTTGAGTTTCGGTTTATATACCATCGGACATCGAAATTTCTAGTTACAAAACACTCCCGAATATTCAGATTGTTCTTGACTTTAAGTGTTCTTCAAGCGACTAAAAGCACAATCGAACTGACGAAAAAATACTTGAGTTTCGGTTTATATACCATCGGACATCGAAATTTCTAGTAACAGAACCCTCGAGTATTCAGTCTACCGGAATATTCTAGGTTATTTTGATGTACATCGATTTGATTTTGAAAATTCTAGATCTAGAAAGTTTTACATATTTGAGACCCTTTAAGATCATTTCACAATTTTTTTGAACTTCCCAGAACATTCTAAATCGACTTTAATATGTTTTACTTTATTATATTTCGAAACGTTCAAGATCATTCTAGAAATTGTTAGAATTTTCCAGAACATTCTTTATCAACAACATTAAGTTTAACACGTTTTGGAACGTTCTATATAATCTATTTAGAATGTTCGGGAAAGTTCTTATATATTAGAACTTTCCAGAACATTCTATATCAACATTCAACTACATTCAGTTTTACACATTTTGGAACGTTCTAGATCATTCTTGAAAATATTAGAACTTTCCAGAACATTCTATATCAACTACATTCAGTTTTACACATTTTGGAACGTTCTAGATCATTCTAGAAAATATTAGAACTTTCCAGAAAATTCTATATCAACTACATTCAGTTTTACACATTTTGGAACGTTCTAGAACATTCTAGAAAATATTAGAACTTTCCAGAACATTCTATATCAACTACATTCAGTTTTGCACATTTTGGAACGTTCTAGAACATTCTAGAAAATATTAGAACTTTCTGGAATATTCCAGATCGCTTAAAACATTTATACACATTCTGGACTTTTCTAGATCATTCCAGAAATTTTTAGAACTTTCCAGAAGTTCTCATGTGTTAAAGAAGGACAGATATATATTTTAAAGAAGGACAGATATATTTTTTTCACATTTTCGCCACCCACAGCCACCCACTTCCGCCCACCGCGACCAAACACCCTTACTTTCATCTAGAGACCAAGGGGTATTTACCACCGCAACGAGGGGTTGATTGGAATTGATGGTGATAGAGAAAACCCCGGGACATACGTACATTAGCGTTAGCATTTTATATATATTATATAGATTTGTTATAGTTTAACGTTCAATTCCCACGGGAACGCTATAACCGAATTCCACGCGGACGAGGTCACGGGCAGAAACTGCTAGGTTCATAATAAAACAACAACTTTGACTTAATATTAAGACGCGTTTCAGAAACCTGCTTAGAGGTTTATATGAAACGCATTCATTCAATATGGCGAGGTTTGCCAAATTCCCGGTCAGGCTTTAGACGTACTCTTATTTTTGATTTATTCTTGATGCTGAACAATGCCTGGTTGAAATTGTGAAGTTCACTATACGATATAGCTTATCGGATAGGCTGTCGGTGATTGATTGAAGTCGGTTTTTTCAGCTGCATTGTCCAAACATGGATACAACGGGACGAAAATGTCAATGTAGTCTTTGAAACTGATGCCAAAATTGTGCCAAAATCATAAGTACACGTGCTAACATATTTTAAGGAACACCCTCATTTTTTCATGGATCCCATCATCAACAAAACTCAACCAAATTCAAAAGACCACCTTGGAAGTACCACCTTTCGAATAAAAAAAGAATCATCGAAATCGGTTAATAATTAACGAAACGGTCATACATGAAAAAAACAGTCAAATGCAGGTCAGACTCGCATATGTAGGCTTCCGTACCACTGGGCGATATTTTAGAACTATTTATAGGTAAACAGACTATCTGTAGGTACCTACGCACTACACTTTTTCAATAATTATGTAGTTCCAGTCATTAGTTACTATATACTTCCATGTAAGCAATGCATATAAGTATAACACGATGATTGTTAACAATACATGGTGAAATGGTGAAATATTAATAATCCTTTTTTTTTTATTGTGCTGGCCACGGCTGGTACTGGCCAGTATGCCCGACACGGGACAAATAAGTTTCTATAAAAGAAAGCATAAAACCTCTTTCCTGACTGTGGATCTGAGGAAATTAAAATGTACTGCTACAACAACATTCGAAATTTGAATAGGTACGATTTGCATTCTATTTTTCAAAATCAGTACAAATACATGCCTTATTTCATTACTACAGACATCGAGCGTGTTGGCTTAGTGGCAAATGTTGTGGAAACTTGATCCAGAGTCCGCGGATCGATCCCGGTTATTCCTATCAGACTTTTTTATTTTTTGTTGTTTTTTTTATATATTTTCCTTTGATTTGATTGTTTTAGAGTCAAACGATTATATTTTAGAAAACGATTAATATTGTTTTTATAATACTTTGAGGTTTGAGACGTTCCGGTCATACATCATAAGTATCTATCTACATCATAGCGCCCGCCATCTGTGGTGAGAAATCAATTTTGGTAAAACTTTCATACCTTATTACTTAAATTGTGTAACGAATATCCAAAAAATCTGTAAACTGTTTTGAGAATACTTTATACAGTATCCAATTCTTAAAGTAATACAACAAAATAATGAATAGTGTCGCTAGTAAGAGCATTTTGGTACGCAATATTTTTAACCTTTTTTATTAAAGTATTGATTAAAATATGCTTTAATGAAAAATCCCTCGGACAGGTATTTCTTTATTTCTTTTGTAGAGTATTTTCGCCGAGTTTCATGATTGTAAGTCGACGCGTAATGTTTTTTTCATACAAACTTCTCCCCTCCTTTTTACCCTGTTTCGGTCAAAAGGTTAAGATTTTTTTTATCCTATGTTCTATTCTGGACCTGTCTTAACACATTTGTAAAAACTATATTTAAATCGGATCAGTAGTTTTCATGTGATGCCGGTTCAAACATACAAACAAACAAACAAACACACAAACAAACAAACAGAGAAAAATTTTTAAAAGTACCAAATCGTTATCAGTTGCTTATTTTGAACCTCCCTAGTTAGTTTTTTTGTAAATATATGCAATGTACAGATTTTTTACTCTCTACAACTTTATCATATGTATAGATTCACCGATATTTGACTTTAACAGACACACTTACACGGCAAGTTAAAAACTCGCATGTAGATTTCTCGTTTTTTATAAAAATTAAGACATTTTATTAATTTTTAAACCAAACTAGTAAACTATTTTCATGAAATTTTGCTAAATAAATCTGATACAAGACAAGAACTCCCGCTCTTTATGAATCGTTCTTTTTTTTAATTCCGTTCTGAAATACATTGCGCTGTTTCAGACACGGATAAAAACGTTTGGTTTCGCGTCAATTGACAGATACAGAACATGCAGACTTGGCTGTTTGGGAATTCCTTCGCGTATTTATCAGTTTAAAAAAAAAGTACCTGTACGATAATGAAATTTCATACAACATTCCCTGCGCTTATACATGCCGCGGAAGTAAATTCATACAAATTTCCGGGGCATGCAGTTGAGTTTTTTTTTTTAAATGTTTGACTGATTGTCAATGACGCACTTTGCGGTCTGATAGAAAGCAGACAATGACGAGTTTCCCCGCCATTTTTGAGAAAAGGTTTTTATTTGTCAAAATACTGTACCTACTATAGAATACTCGTACGGCTGCAGTTAGACGACGCGAAAAGTTTCATGCGTCGGGCACCGCTCAGTCGCGTGCGGTTGGTTGCTTGCAAGGAAATTCAACGTTGTGTACACAGAATCTTGAATAGTACTTGATAGTAAGTACTACGTACAGAATAGCTACGGAATCACCTGCCTGAATCTAGCCGGCGCGCAACTCGCGCCTGACTCGCCTTACCGTCATTTGTTTGAGGTGATGGTGAGTGAATGACCCTCGTATTGGTATACACACTTAAAATTCAAAAATTCAAAAAATTTACAAGTGTACCTACCTACAGACGTCCTCCCACGCACACAGACGTCCTTGCAAGCACACATTGACACTTCATTCGAATTGTGTTCAAAATCGTGCTTTTGGCCGTGTCCGCCCTGTGACTATTTGTCAACCTAAATCGAAGTACCGAAAAGCCGAATTAAATTAATTGTAATTGATATCATCAGTCTATAGTAATCAGTCTATAGTTAATATAGATGTCTAGTTTTTAAGAAAGTCTCGAAGTCATTTGCTTTGTCGTTAAGAAGCTTCAAGCGTTTTAAGATAATAGCAGCTGCGACTTCGTGATTTTTTTCTATCGAACAAAATTATCTCAGTCATGTTTTGGCCTTGATCAATCCTTCAAATATATAATCAATATACACATATCCGAAAATCCGACTCCTAACATGAGTACTTTACGAGTTCTGAGCATTTAAAAATGGGTTTTTTTATTTATGTATCCTCTTAAATTGGTAGTTTCCGTCATTAGCTATCATGAGACGACGATGGAAGGAAAACATTGTTAGGACGCCGTGTGGTCCTAGATAATAAAAGATACATTTGCTATAACTGAACAGCCAGCACGAGACCAGAGCACGGCCGCCGCGAGAAAACTTTCGCGTCGTCTAAACGCGCCCTGCATGTTTACATAAGTTAGAAGGCGAGTGGATTAAGCAATAATAGACTCTGCGTCAACGGCTTTAGTGCTTCGCCGCGCTCCTTCTAAATTATGTTGTGTCGTGCTACAGGTACGTACCTACCTATGGAGATAAAGTAGAGGTCCTTGGCGGATACACTTCGACCTATTGGAATATTTTGTGTAAAGGGTGGTTAAGGTTCCCACTTACTACATAGCTAAAAAAAAGGCAATTAAGAAAGTTCCGATATTTATTTACAAATCTTTTTTTGTTCCATTTTGTTTTATTTTAAACCTAGCTTTTTCGCCCGCGACTTTGTCCGCGTAAAATACTGAAAATAATTTGATTTGCAAATCTAGATTTTGGTGAATGCTTTTTTGCTGGCGATAGGACCCGGTGCGAGGGCCGTCCGGATATTTACGCGGACCAAGCCGCGGGAACTCAGTTAGCTATGTACATACAGCAATAAAATACCTATATACAGATCCCGGCGATAGATATATCACATTTCATAGAAAGATAAGATAATGCACATTTTATCAGAATAAACGTTTCTTTTCTTTCTTTCTCACTTGGCTCATTCACTAAATTTTGCTTTTCCGATTTCTTTGATGATTATTTTGCATGATCGGAGCAGTCTTCACTTTAACGTTCATCAGCCTGTCGACAAAGGATATAATAATATAATGGAAACTAGCTTCTGCCCGCGACTTCGTCCGCGTGGAATGCGTTAATAGCGTTCCCGCGGGAACTATCTGCCAGGACGAGCAAAGCAAAGCGAGGCGTAAGGGCACTATACTATCTTTTTCTCAAAGCACTTCGTCGTTATTTTTGACTTGGGTTTCCATTGTGCCAGATAAAAAAAAAACTCAGGATGTGATGTCGATAGCAGACTTATTAAACGTCCGAAATTTCAGTAGCATAGCTCTTATAATTTGGATTTTACTGATAGCTAAAAAACTCATTTCGTCACTGACTGATGATTATCAAAATGTTTACTGCAAGAATCACTACATAGTATAAAACAAAGTCGCTTTCCCAGTCCCTATATCCCGATGTATGCTTAAATCTTTAAAACTACGCAACGGATTTTGATGCGGTTTTTTTAATAGATAGAGTGATTCAAGACGATGGTTTTAGTATATAATTTAGTATAGTTTAACACTCAATTCTCGCGGGAACGCTATAACCGAATTACACGCGGACGCGGGCAGAAGCTAGTGTTGTATAAAAGTAATGAATTACCTATACACCTCAAACTCAGCTCATGTGACGGTAGCGAAACGGCCAAGTAAATTTTTTTCTTTACACTTTGAACTATGCAATACAAGAAATCTGTTCATTGGAACCGCTCGGACCGTTCCGAGATTTTATAAATTTTACATCTTAGGTTACTTTACTACCATTCTTAAGTTTTACACTTGGCTATTTAGCTGTAGGATTATCTACCACTTACCGGACATCCTCCATATTTGATCTTCTAATGCAGCAGATCCATGAAGCAGGAGAATACCTATAACTATAAAAAGTATACTTTTACACCTGAAAAGATTTTTTTTTGCTGAAGCAAACCTGAAGGTTATAAAAAAAATGTTGCCATCTGTGAATTTTAATCACTTAAATTGATTACACCATTTCTTAGATATTTTTATAAAGTAAACGCACGTATTGAGGACACTCTTAAAGCAATTTCAAAAGCGATTTTAATATTCAAGTATATCTATCTAAGAGGTCAATCGTCGAATCCGACTCGGCTGGGCAGCGTTCGGGAAGCTTCGCAGTGTCTTTTCGTCCAAATTACCGCAGTGTCTCAAGTCGAAGGTCTTCGACCAGTGTGTGTTGCCAGTGATGACTTATGGTTCCGAGACGTGGGCGCTTACGATGGGCCTCATAAGAAGGCTCAAAGTCACTCAGAGGGCAATGGAGAGGGCTATGCTCGGGGTTTCTCTGCGTGATAGAATCAGAAATGAGGATATCCGCAGTAGAACTAGGGTCACCGACATAGCCCGAAGAATTGCGAGCCTTAAGTGGCAGTGGGCGGGGCACATTGCTCGCAGGACTGATGGCCGATGGGGCCGGAAAGTTCTCGAGTGGCGCCCGCGAACCGGGAGACGAGCTGTCGGTAGGCCGCCCACAAGATGGAGCGACGACCTCGTGAAGGTTGCGGGAAACCGGTGGAAGCAAGTAGCACAGGACCGGTCTGAGTGGCGAGCCTTGGGGGAGGCCTATGTCCAGCAGTGGACGTCTTTCGGCTGAAATGATGATGATGATGATATCTATCTACTTTTAGCCTTAACGCATTCACTGCCACCAACGCATATATGCGTTTTGCTGACTTTCCCGCAGTGCCTTAAACGCACATGTGCGTTGCAATGTTCCCTTAATGACAGATGTGGCACCTGGCGAAAGTTCGTAAAACAGAAGTGGCAGTGAATGCGTTAATGGTCCAGTAACCTTACACATCAGCGTGTGCGTCAAATCCGGTAGTTCTGATTTTTTCAGGCTTGTTTATGATGTTGGCCTAATGTATGATCCAAGTTTGTGACCTCGAGCTTCCTTGCTGCACATTTGTGGTCTGTTGTATTGTATTGTCTATTTTAAATTTCAGTTTATTTTTTGGATATTTACCTTTTATTTTCCAGCACTACAATCTGTCAGTTAAGTGGCTGTCAGCGTCGTTTCGTAACTTCGACTCTCGAAATTTAAATATAGGCGCTAAAATCAATTTAGGTCTTGTCAGCACCTTCAAATATGAGTCGAAGTTACAAAACAAAATAGCAATTTTTTAAAGTATATAAATTGCTATTTCGTAAAAGGGATTTCATGAAATCGGTTCCAGGATTCTTAATTATGTTTTCCAAAGTTAGTATCTAAAAAACCATACACTTGGCGAGGTACGTGAGCTGAGCCCCTTTTCAGATTTGAGAAATTTAAATCAATGTTGCTGTCTCGCAGGCGCAGACAACTGCAGTTCCGTCGAAAAATCCGACGTAAAAAAACTCAGAAATCGAGGTTTTGTTCTCGACATTTTCCTCCTCTAAAATTAAACCAATCGTACTAAAATTTTGGGAACTGGATTAGAAAGAAATTAACTGTGTCGGACCGTTTTGATTTTTGCGTTTATTATTGTGGTTTTTGTATACCAGGCATTTCTTTGCGGCCTATTCAATCGGGCCGTTTTCAGCACTGTTTGGAGTCACCTAGTTCTATTAAGAACAAAAATATCACTAAAAGTAAAACGTACCGACACAGATACTGACGAAATTGATCTTATTTCAAAAAGTCATTGATCGACGATCAAAATCTGATAGCGTGTCCTCTTAATGGATAATTCCATTACTTACCGGGCATTCTCCATATTTGATCTTCTAATTCACCAGTTCCATGAAACAGGAAAGTATAACTACAAAAAAGTATACTTTTACACCTGAAAAGATTTTTTTGTTACTTCAGGTTATAAAAAAAAACTCACCATCTGTGAATTTGTATCACTTCAATTGATTACACCATTTCTTAGATATTTCTACAAGGCAAGCGCACGCACGTATTCACGAAACCCTTAAGGCAATATTCAAATGCGACTTTAATATTCAAGTAGGTATACCTACTCTTAGCCTTAATGATCCAGTAACTTTACACATCAGCGTGTGCGTCAAATCCGGTAGTTCTGATTGTTTGCAGGCTTGTTTATGATGTTGGCCTGATGTATAATCCAAGTTTGTGACCTCGAGCTTGCTTGCTGTACAGTCGCATTCACTGCCACCGACGCATATATGCGTTTTGCTGACTTTCCCGCAGTGCCTCGAATGCACATGTGCGGTGCAATGTGGCACCTGGCGAAAGTTCGTAAAACAGAAGTGGCAGTGAATGCCTTAACGCATTCACTGCCACTTCTGTTTTACGAACTTTCGCCAGGTGCCACATCTGTCATTAAAGGAACATTGCAACGCACATGTGCGTTCAAGGCACTGCGGGAAAGTCAGCAAAACGCACATATGCGTCGATGGCAGTGAATGCGTTAATATGTGTACACTTTTGGACCTTATTACAACGTGGTAAGGTGCAAAAGTGTGTATATATTGGCGAACTCGACTGTACGTTTGTTGTCTGTTGTATTGTATTGTCTATTTTAAATTTCAGTAAAATATTCAATACTAGCTTCTGCCCGCGACTTCGCCCGCGTGGGATTCGATCATCGCGTTCCCGAGGAACTATACGTTTTCCGGGATAAAAAGGAGCGCTATCCTTTCCCGGAACCCCAACTATATCCATGCCAACTTTCATCTCAATCGGTCCAGCGGTTGAAGCGTGAAGAGGTAACAGAGAGACAGACAGACAGAGTTACTTTCGCATTTATAAATTAATATGGATATTGATATGGATACTAGCTTCTGGCCGCGACTTCGCCCGCGTAGAATTCGGTTATCGCGCTCTCGCGGGAACTATGCGCTTTTCCGGGATAAAAATTAGCCTATGTTCCCGGAACCCCAACTATCTCCATACCAACTTTCATCTCATTCGGTCCAACGGTGAAGCGTGAAGAGGTAACAGACAGACAGACAGACAGACAGATAGACAGACAGACAGACAGGCAGACGGACGGACGGACGGACGGACGGACGGACGGACGGACTGACAGACAGACAGACAGACAGACAGACAGAGTTACTTTCGCATTTACGAGTATATAATTACTAGCTTCTGCCCGCGACTTCGCCCACGTGGAATCCGGTATCCGCGTTCCCGCGGGAACTATGCGTTTTTCCGGGATAAAAAGTAGCCTATGTTATGTAGCAAACTTGGATTGGACACCAAGAAAGTGGGGGTCATGTCGTGTGCGTAGACCCGGTCTATACGAAGTATTATAAATGTCTATCTTTGACAAAGTTGCGTTCAGAGCTGAAGGTCACAAAATTGGATATAACATTAGGCCAAGATCAGAAACAAGCCTGTAAAAAACAGAACTTCGCCGAAAGAAACCGGATTTCGCGCATACGACTCCATACTTACTTTCAAACGACAAGGTGTTAATCTTATTCTTATGACCTACTGGATCATAAGAATAAGATTAACCTAACTTATTTATTTTTTGTATTCTAGTAACAATGGCACATTTACTTTCTTAAATGCCTTTACGCTGTTTTCACACCTCCGCCGCGGATTTGAAACAGCGGTACCACTGAACATATATTGCGATCGTTTGTCCATTATACACATCTTTGACGCCGTTCACACACATCTCCGCCGCGGAACTGAAATAGCGGTTTGAACGCGGAGATGTGAACGGCGTCAAGGATGTGTATAATGGACAAACGAGCGCAAATGTTCAGCGGTACCGCTATTTGCAATCCGCGGCGGAGGTGTGAAAACAGCCTTAAATAAAGGACTTTCCTATACAATACTGTCCGTTGCCCGCGACTTCGTCCCGCGTAGGTAGCTTGAAATTTGCATACCGCATTCACTGCCACCGACGCATATATGCGTTTTGCTGACTTTCCCGCAGTGCCTCAAGGCAAGGCAAGGTATTAATAAAATTTCCCCAACCCCTTTGGTATTGGGGTATTTCAACATATAGGCTACTTTTTATCCCGAAATAAACGCATAGTTCCCGCGGGAACGCTATTACCGAATTCCACGCGGACGAAGTCGCGGGCAGAATCTAGTCTTAAAATATGTAATTAATCTCAAAATACGTACATACAAACAGGAAGCATTGGAGTATAAAAATAATGATCGAAGCCAAAAATAATCTGAACGGAATTATAATCACTAATATGTAGATTCCCAAACCCAATAGATATATAATGTGAAATAAATACATCACGAGCGCAGGAATCAAGAAGTAGGCCGACTCCTGGAACCAAATACAGAGTACTACAAAAATACCAAACCCGTAAAGGGCGTTAAATAAATAATAATAAATTAATTAATATCTTGGGACATTTCACACATATTGACCTAGCCCCAAACTAAGCAAAGCTTGTACTATGGATGCTAGACAACGATATAAATACTTATATAGAGAAATACATACATTATACATACTAACATCCATGACTCGAGTACAAACATTCGTGTTCATCACACAAAGTTTGCCTCGAGCGGGACTCGAACCCGCGACCATCGGAACAGAAGATTCTCTCTAAATTTTTATCTAATGTCCGCGGAACGCCAAGGAGTGACAAAATCACTGTACAGTCGAGTTCGCCAATATATACACACTTTTGCACCTTACCACGTTGTAATAAGGTCCAAAAGTGTACACATATTAATGAACTCGACTGTACCTACAAATTTGAATCTTACAAGATTTAAAAGATGTAAAGAAAGTAACTTTCTTTGTTTATTTATTTTCTCATAGAAAAATTTTACAAATTTTGAAAAAAGTTCGCCAAACTCATGTTTAATAACGTAACTTTAACGACTACGGTTCTACTTCATAATCATGCAACTTATTTACGGTTACGTATTAAAATGCCGAAGTTACGTAGTATAATGATACCTACGACTAAAATGTTGACGCTTAAAACATCGAAAATCAAAATACCGAAAGCACACAATCACTGTACATAGAGGTGTGCTAGTGCCGACACTTATGTATGGTAGTGAAAGTTGGGTATGGCAGAAGAAGCACGAAAGTAAAATCAATGCTGTAGAAATGAGAGCATTGCGGAATATTGCAAATGTCAAATTGAGTGATAGGGTAAGGAATAGCGTGATAAGGGAGCGGTGTGGTGTGAAAGAGGATGTAGTGACAAAAATAGAAAAAGGTATGCTATATTGGTTTGGTCATATGGAAAGGATGAATGAGAGAAGACTGACAAAAAGTATTTATATGGCTAGTGTGAATGGAGGTGCTGGAAGAGGAAGACCGAGGCGAATGTTCTTGGATCAAATTCAGGACAATCTGATTAAAGGCCAGGTCAAAAGTACTTTAAACCGACGAGCATGTATGCGGAACGGGATGAAAGTTGAAGAAGCGAGAGAAGTATGCAAGAGTCGTAGCAAATGGAAAGAAGTGGTCTCTGCCTACCCCTATGGGAAAAAGGCGTGATATTATGTATGTATGTATGTATGTATGTACACAATCACAATGCCGATGCCCGATATACCGATGCATGAAATATCGAATTTCAAATGACCGAATGTACGAAATCCCGAAAGTACAATATCCCGACAGTACAATACGCCGAAAGTACGATATCCCGAATGTTGAAATGCCGAAATCCAAAATGCCGAAAGTCAAAATGACGATTTTTTTTTGGTATTCTCGTTTTTAGGGTTCCGAAGTCCACAAGGAACCCATATAGTTTCGCCATGTCCGTCCGTCCGTCTGTCCGCACTATTGCTCGAAGATGCTTAGTTGTAGAAAGCTGTAATTTGGCATGAATATACATATTAGTTTCGCCATGTCCGTCCGTCCGTCTGTCCGCACTATTGCTCGGAGATGCTTAGTTCTAGAAAGCTGTAATTTGGCATGAATATACATATTAGTTACGCTGACAAAGTGGTACAATATTTTTTTTAAATATATTTCTTATAGGGTACCTCCCCTACTCGTAAAGTGGGGATGTATTTTTTTTTTCTTGCGTACCCCATGATGCGGCATATCGTTGAATAGGTCTTAAAAAAGTATTGTGGGGTTGTTAAAACCATTTTTTGATTAAGTTATGCGTTTGTGAAATATTAAGCTTTATAGTGCTATTTTTTGTTAGTCACGTGTCCCCCCCCCCCTGCCAGCTAAATGGTGGTATTTGGATGGCTGAAAAAATCACGGTTATGGCATATATAACGTAGTTGAAAGGAAAACTATCACAGCTAAGTAGGCTGTACAAACTTACGAGTCATAGTCGACCAACTTATGAAATGATCAAAAAAACCAATTCAACCAACTTATTCGAGATTGTAGTCGTCGAGTTATAAAATTTCGGGATTATGATCTTCGGGATTTTAATTTTCGGTATTTTGATCTTCGGGATTCCAACCTTCGGTATTTCGGTCTTCAGGAAATCAAGCAACCGATCAATCGTACTTTCGGGATTATGAACTTTCGGTATTTTGATATTCGGCCTTCAGTCCATCGGCGTTATGAAATTCGGCATTGTGTGTGATACGTAACGCTTATTTACATAATACTATGTTATTTCCACAGTCTCAAATCTCAAATTATCTCCATACCAAATTTCATCTCAATCGGTCCAGTCGTTACGAGTGTTACGACGTGAAGGAAGAACTTTTAATACTATATGGATAGTACCTATGGATGGATTAGTGTGGATTTCTTTCCCAAACGTCCTCAGGGGCTATATTCGAAGTCTAAAAATAGGGATCTCCTTGTTCCCTATAGAACTTTGAGCAGCTAGCTTTAAAGTTCAACTTGACGCGTGAGCGATCCTATAGGGAACAGGGAGATCCCTAATTAAGACTTCGAATATAGCCCCAGATGTCGCTGTTCGCTGAACTCGTAAACTACTTTATATGTTCCCGCTGCTCGAACGAATAATCAACTTCCATACAGAATTTGAGGATAGAAAAATTACTTACTATACACGCGCCTAAGATCATTAAACTGTTGGAGAGCGAATGTAATCCATTTGATACAAAAATGAGATGGTCTGAAAAAAAAAAGGGATTTTTTTAACTACTTTTTGGTTAACCTTCTCACGTATCTTTTTCGTCATTTTGTATTAATATTATATAGGTACCGATCCTGCGAACCTTAAGTGGCAGTGGGCGGGGCACATTGCTCGCAGGACTGATGGCCGATGGGGCAAGAAAGTCCTCCAACAAGATGGGAGTGACGACCTTGTAAAGGTCGCGGGAACGCGGTGGATGCGAGTGGCACAGGACCAGTCAGAGTGGCGCGCCTTGGGGGAGGCCTATGTCCAGCAGTGGACGTCTATCGGCTGAAATGATGATGATGAGGTACCGATCCACCAAAACATACTTGATGTGAAATAAATACAAATATGTAGGTTAGTTAAAATAATGATATATAACAACCCATACCTATACGCCCACTGCTGAGTAAAGGTAAAGGCCTCTTCATTCTCACGCCACTCTACCCCCCAGAAGTGGGGTTAAATATGCTATGCTACCGAAGGACGACGCAGAAGGGGTTCGCACTAGGAAACAAACGCGATAACCCAATTCCACGCGGGCGAAGTCGCGGGCAGAAGCTAGTAGGTATATAAACTTTTAGTGCTAACCCGAAATGAAACCATTCAAAATCCGAAAATATTGTAAACTGCCACCACCACCACAACAGCCTTATTTACGGCCCACTGCTGGGCACACGCCTCCTCTCATCACGAGAGGGTTTAGGCTACAGCCCCCACGCGGGCCCACCAGTGCAGTGTTGAACACTGCAGTTTTGGTCAATGAATGATTGACTTATCTAATGATGTAATTATTACAAAAGTACTAGATACTTACTAAAGATGTCGCCCCCAAAAGTAAATACAAACGCTACTCTTACAACATATAAAGACCAGCTTCCTAGCCATATGCCGTATATCAGGTCGATGAATGCTATAATAATGACTCCTGTCGTCAGGTCCATAGTTCCACAGCAGTCGGCCAGCATGGTGACTGCAAAGTGAATCCAAATTAATATTATAAATGCGTAAGTAACTCTGTCTGTCTTGTTACCTATTCGCGCTTCAACCGCTGTACCCATTGAGATGAAATTTGCCATGGAGTTAGTTGGGTGTCCCGGGAAAGGACATATGCCACTTTTTTTATCTTAAGTGGGTATATGTATGTAGGTTTATCGTAAGTGACGTTCGTGATGTCACCGGCTATAGTTTTAAGGGCCTTATCACACTTGCGATTTGCGAGCGAGTTGAAAGCGTTTTTCAATACAAAACTCGTACGCGGCGAACTCGCGGCGTCTTCGCCTCCATACAAAACTCGCTCGCGAATCGCAAGTGTGATAACGCTCTAAGTCATAAAGGGCCCCACTGAAAACCAGCGCCGCGGTTTCACCGCTGCATTATGCTGAGTGGGATCCTTTTTGGCACAGTTCGGCCCAATTGTATAACTTTGTTTTTATTTTTATTTTATTGTCTTTGCTGTGTCGAATTGAGATGTCAAATAAATGTTATTCTTCTTCTTCTTCTTTCTTCTATCCCGGAAAAGCGCTAGTTCCCGCGGGAACGCGATAACCGAATTCCACGCGGGCGAAGTCGCTGTCAGAAGCTAGTTTTATATAAGTATAAAAATGAATCGCCGTGTGTTAGTCTGGCTAAGGCTCGAGAACTGCTAGACCTCTGTTTTTTTATACATATATCAATCGTATAGGCAAACGACCGCACAGCCCACCTGATGGTAAGTGGTCACTGCGGCCCATCCCAAGTAACAATTTCTGGTTCTATAGTAGCCCATAGAACATTTCTCAAAACACCACCTTAGCCCTATAAAAGGCCATAGAAGGTTGAGTAACGCCGATCTGGCGCAGTTATATCTCCATTTAGTGATATAGTGGAACCGTAGCAGCTTTAGTTGTGACGTTTTAGGTCTGTAAAGGTGATGTAATGATGACTCGTATTACAATTTAGTGATATACGGGCCACAGTAACGCTAATATAGTGCTTTTTTATACTGTAGTAGCGTTCGTTGATTCCCTTATAGTCCTATTTTAGTCTATAGTAGAATCCGTGATTCCTATTGAGGCGCTTTCTCGGCAAAGTTTGGTATTGTGTGTTTTTGCTGTGAACTTCACTGACGGACAACAAAAATAATGCAATTATATAAAGGAGTTCTATTCTATCGTGGTAAGTTTATGTTATCTTATTTAGACATTTAATATTTCGATCAATGCTGCAAAAAGCACGTGCGACTAAAGTTTTACTGATAGAACAGTATTTGATTTGCTTAGTATTTTCAATGCGCCCTCGATTAATTGGGTTTTGAATAAAATATATTGATATTATAAAATTAAATTCACAGTCATTTCTACTTTAGAGCCAATAAGTACATCCGTGGGTCTTATCGGCTCACTATAGTACCACCGACTCCTTTCATGTCAAAGTTTGAGTAAAATTAGAGTTCTTTGTATTATGACGGATCTACAAACTCCATTATAGAAAGTTTCGGCCATATAAAAGAGTTATAGTCACAACTATCATACGAGCCTATAATAGGGATTCAAAAACAATTAGAACACTTTTAAGTACTATAAAAATGTCCTAAAAATCGATTATAAAACAAAACCGCTCTATTACGGCGTCATTAAGGCTACTAAAGACCATGTACTATAGCAGTGATTTGTGGAACCACAATATCGTAAAATCCTTGTATAGTAGAACGTTCATCACTGCTAAAACGCAAGATTTATAGCGGTTGTCCGGGAAACCTTATAGCGCAATTTAGATACATAATGGTGATTTCAATCACTTTTATACAGTAACATAGCTCTTTAGTGGCTATATTTGAAGTTTTTATAGCACTTGACTATAATAGCCCTATAAAATGGTTCTATAAACCTTTACATCAACAACTTATAGGATAATTTGGCTCTTTAGCTTATAGAGCAAGAATGTGTTCCCAAACGCCTTTATACAACTGGTAGTCACCGCTAAGACCTTTATACGACGTTTACTCGACCTTTTAGTGATGATAACCCAAGTTATAGGGCCAAAATGTTACTTGGGATGGACACCGAAATCCTATGATCCCCCATTAAGAAACCATAAGATCTCGAATGCTTTGCCTACCCTGAGGCCTAAGGCCCGCCACATACAGTCGGAATTCCGTAAAGTAATTCCGAACGCATGCCCGCCATACAAAATGTTTAGATCTGCCACACACACACACGGAATTCCGAACGGAAAACTACTGCGTGTGTGTGACAGGTCTACACATTTTGTATGGTGGGCATGCGTTCAGAATTTCCGAATCGGAATTCCGTTGCGGGATTCCGTTACGGAATTACGACTGTATGTGGCGGGACTAAGATGGAATGCCTGTGCCGGAAATTTCACCGGTTGCCTTAACCCCCTACCGGAACACAACAGTGCGAGCACTGCTATTTGCGATTTGGCGGATTCTTTTTTGTTGTAGGTACTGCCACTCCCCGTGATTCAGGGAAGGTTTAGAAAGAAAAAAAAATGTGACAAAATCTAAAGAGATAGCTAAAAAAATAATGATAACTTTGTGTATAAATCCGTGGTGATACGAAGTTCACCGGGCCAACTAGTGAACAATAAATTGTGGTTGTAAAACTTGTGAGTACCTAAATGAATATACAATAGAGCCATAGACGTAAATAATATAGACCCGGTTTAACGTACACGTAATATGTCCCCACTTCCACGGTGTCCAATCCAAAGTTCTGTCACCGAGCGCGCGTGACAATAAGCGTTTTAAAAAAATCTTTTTTCGATAGATACTGTTTCTCAGTATCTAAAAACTCGTCTCGTTGTTGAAAAAATGTGACCCAGCTTTAGTGTCACGATATAAGTTTAACTTTGGATTGGACACCAGTGAAGTGGGGAAACATGACATGTATCTACGTTAGGCCGGGTCCATACGAAGTATTATTTATGTCTATGAATAGAGCCTAATATTACCTTGTTTTGCAAATTTTCCACTTTCCAAATAATTCTATTCTATATAAGTTAATGGTTTCTGTCTTGGACACTTCGCCAACATCAAAGTAAGGTCCACAGGCCTGCAAGTTGTTCGGTAATAAAGGTAAATGGTACGGTGTAAATGATTAATAAAATAAAATTGGAGAAATAATTAAGTATAATACAATTTTGACAATTTTATGTTTGTTTGACAGAGAATTATAAAATGTTTCGTAGGTTTTATTATAGATATAAAACATTGAGTAGTTTCGAAGTATTCTGGCCTGTATTAATCATACATATGACATTTGTCTACCAGAAAGTCGTTTGATAATGAGTGGTAGTTGTACGCAACCTTACGCAACAAAAACCGGCCAAGTGCGTGTCGGGCCACGCGCAAATTATAGGGTTCCGAAGTTGACGATGCCCACAGTACCTTTCTAAGACTTATTAGCATGTAGCTAGCCTGTGGTATGACGTGCCCGCCCGACGCCCCTGCCGCTCGAGAAAAATCATTGGTTTTTTAATCATTTCATAAGTCGACTAATGACTCGTAAATTTGTACAGCCTACTTAGCTGTGATAGTTTTCCTTTCAACTACGTTATATACGCCACAACCGTGATTTTTTTCAGCCATCCAAATACCACCATTTAGCTGGCAGGGGGGGGGGGACACGTGACTCTAACAAAAAATAGCAGTTTAAAGCTTAATATTTGACAAACGCATCACTTAATCGAAAAATGGTTTTAACAAACCCACAATATTTTTTCAAGACCTATTCAACGATATGCCACAACATGGGGTACGCAAGAAAAAAAATTACATCCCCGCTTTACCAGTAGGGGAGGTACCCTATAAAAAAATATATTTCAAAATTTTATTGTACCACTTTGTCACCGTAACTAATATGTATATTCATGCCAAATTACAGCTTTCTAGAACTAAGCATCTCCGAGCAATAGTGCGGACAGACGGACGGACATGGCGAAACTATAAGGGTTCCTAGTGGACTTCGGAACCCTAAAAACGGTTATATACAGCTTTTCGTGAACCAAAAATTTCCTTTGGTAGAATTAGCACCGGTTGATTCATGCATAGTTGACGGACTCCTGGTCGTTAAATATGGCCGCCGGGCTGTCATTCTGTACAGAAACGTCATTTTGTCCCATAGTAAAATATTTAACGTTACTTAAACGGACGGTTTGAATCAACTACCCTTAGGCTGGGTTGATTCAAACCGTCCGTTAATGCTAACGTAAACGTTAAATATTTTACTATGGGACAAAATGCCGTTTCTGCGTTTCTGTATGGAATGACAGCTCGGCGGCCATATTTAACGACCAGGAGTCCGTCAACTGTGCTTGAATCAACCGACCCTTAATCTGTATGGTCCTAACTTAGATTAAGTATCTACGCGATGTCTGTCCACCTATGACTCCAGAAGGGTAGGTCTATTGAAAATAAAATAAATATTAATAAGGCGCAGAGCGAATTACTGGTTCAAACCTGTTTGCTACGTTGATCATTACTCATTACATACGCGACGGATACCTACTCGCACGAGCAGTGCGAGTGCGATAGAGAGTCAAGTATGTAATGATCAATGCAAATGCGTTAAAAAGAAGCCTAGGATGACACTACTCGCTCCAGCCAGATGTTGTACTTATGCTGTGAACGGCTATGACAATGGCTGTCACTAATAATTTCGAAATTTAAATACCATAGAAGTAGGAACTGATATCTGGAACTACCACAGTGACTAAAATTTGTTTCAGTGGCGTAAAAGGCTTGTAACTCTCTTTCTAACTTCATAGTGGCAGTTTCGTATGAAATCGATTAAATCGCTTGCCGACGAAGACACAAGCTCGTAAACAATAAGAGCTTGTGATAAGTTTGTAACAAAGTCTGCTTAATAAATAGTTTTGATTTTGATGTATATAGTTTCTTCATCGTTTCTCGAATAAATTATTTACTTTCCAATGTTGGGTAATAAAAAGGAAATCACTTGAAATAGCATTTTATTATTATTTACATAAGGCTCGATCGACAATCATTATCTTACAACGTAATTCATTTTATTGCTACGACGGCTCACACCTATCTCGGACCTTTTGCAGACATTATAGTCACGCTCACTTCGCGCGACAAAATACATAGGAAGTCCCTCGCCGCGCCTCCACAATTCAAAAAGCTTCAATGTATTTGGAAATAATTTATGAAGCACCACAAACACTCTCAATGCATGTGTGCGTGCTGAGACAGCCGTCAAACATGCGTTGAGAGTGTTGGTGGTGCTTTTTAAAGGGATATATTTAAATGTATACATCTATATAATTTTTCAGCACACTAGGTAACTCCACTTATTAACTGAATGCATACCAGAAAAATGAATGCCGTGCCAAAAAAGCAATTGATTAACTAAACATGTCCTACAAAAAAAAGAAAAAAATCACACACAACGACATGTTTTTTTTTCATCGAATTCACATCAAACATGTGGTTCGTACATCGGATATGATTTATAAAACAAAAATACTAACTTGCACTCTAAATTGTACAATCTTACTACGGATTTTCTAAAAGTGCACCACAATATAGTAAGTTTCCATTATCTAAAAAAACTCTAGAAATTCTAGTTACTAGGTAGTTTAGGTTCATTAGTTATTGTTTGTGTATTTAAGGTTTTTATTCGAATAACTTGGATTATGAATAAGAAAGACGTGCGATTCCTTGCTGAGTTTATTTGCGACTAAAAAATCATACAAATTGTATTACCATAAGTAGCGGCGTAGGAACATGCACGTATTTAATACAACATACCGCCCACCAAAAGGACTATTAAGTCCTTTTAATAATCAACTGAATGTAATACGGTTTATACACATACAAACAAAGGTTTAGAACAAAGACTTAGTCATAATTTATCGGCAGTGCACATAATTTAGTCACTGATCGCTTCACTACATTACCACCAGATTTAACACTATACACTCTAGTAAATCCATCGTCGCCGGGATGTTTGTCAACAATTCTTCCCATAGACCATTTCCCTGGAGGTAGGTTTTCAATTTTTATGAGAACTATATCCCCTATTTTAAACTCTTCCTCTTTTTTAGCCACTTAGGACGTTGCTGTAATCTGGAAAGGTATTCGTCTTGCCACCTTTTCCAAAAGTCCGCCACTAATTTTTGCGTGTGTTGCCATCGTGACAAATGATGTACCTTTACCTCCTTGTAGTCAGGTCCAGGAATGTTAATGGGTGCTTCTCCAATAAGAAAATGGCCCGGCGTCAGGGGTTCAATATTTTCAGTATCTGTGTCGTCGAGCGGGCAAAGCGGCCGGGAGTTCAGACAAGCTTCTATTTGACACAAAACGGTCGTCATTTCCTCAAAGGTAAGATTTTTAGACAAAATTCTTTTTAAATGGCGTTTAATTGAACGCACTCCGGCTTCCCACAAACCGCCAAAATTCGGGCTGTATGCAGGAATGAAGTGCCACTGGGTACCGTCCGTTACAAGTGTATCTGCGATTTTTCCGTCGAACTTTAATTGCGCTTCCTTCCAGGCTTCAACTAGTTCTTTATTCGCTCCTACGAAGTTTCTTCCTTGATCGCTCCATAAGTGGCTACAACGTCCTCTTCTTGCAACGAAACGTCTAAAAGATCCTATAAAGGCTTCTGAAGAGAGATCACCTACCAGTTCAATATGAATGGCTTTAGTAGACATGCATATAAATATAGCTATATAGGTCTTAACAGTTTTCGCTCCCCTGCCTTTAGATGTCAATATTTGGAAGGGCCCTGCGAAGTCCACTCCGCTGTGTAAGAACGCTCGCGACGGAGTGACTCTCTGTGCTGGTAGATCGCCCATAATTTGCACTCGAGCTGCTGCATTTTGCTTCGCACAGGTTAAACATTTTTTAACGTGCTTTTTCGCTAACGACCTTGCCTTTATTATCCAGTATTTGGATCTCAGGTAACTTAACATTTGGGGTACAGTTCCATGCAATGTTTTGCGGTGCGCTTCGGCGATTATTAAAGGAACCAATTGATTCTTGTTGCCCAAGATGATTGGATATTTTCTACCACTTTCTAACTTAGCATGTCGGAGGCGACCGCCCACCTTGAGGAGTTTATCCGCTTCATCTACGTAGGGGGTAAGTGATTTTATTGAACTTCTTTTTTTAACTTGTTTGTTTGCCTTTAATCTCTCAATTTCTTCTTTAAATTCTTCCGCTTGTACCCTTTGTATACATATATTCAATGCAATATCTAATTCAGCTGTAGTTAAATCATTATCTATATCTTGTATTTTCTTGTAGTTCAAAAATCTACGACAGTATGCCACAGTTTTTTGTAATTCCACCAAGGCATCAATTTTTTCAAATTGATATACTAATCCACTATTATTTTCTTTCAGGTTCTCGGCATCGGTCTCATCGGTATTGAGGTAAGTATGTATCTTTTCTGTTTTTTGTTCTTCAGTTGTGGTGAATATCTTAGGTTCATTGATCTTTATTTTTCTTTCAGATAACCAACTTGGGCCGTTCCACCACAAGTCACAATTTTTCAATTCTGACAAAAGCATTCCCCGCGAGGCTACATCGGCAGGGTTTTCGTTCGAATCTACATGGTACCAGTTCTTGCTGTGAAGGTTCTCGATAATCTCTACAACTCGATTCGCCACGAATGGCTTCCATTTGTTAGGTTGTCCGCAGAGCCATGCGATAACGATTGAAGAGTCAGTCCATGCAAACATGTTGGAAGGTGGTATTTTCATCGCCTCTCCAATTTGTTTCATCAATTTAAACAGAAGTAGGGCTCCGCACAGTTCTAATCTGGGCAACGAAACCGTTTTAAGCGGCGCTACTTTAGTCTTGCCTGCGATTAGCTTCGTTGTTACTTTATGATTTGTTTCTATCCTGATGTAAACGACAGCTGCGTATGCGCGCATTGAAGCATCACTGAATCCATGTATTTGTATGTTTTGTTCGTCTGTGTTCGTAGTTTCGAGCCATCTATCTATTTTGATACTCGTGAAATTTGAAAAATCGCCTCTAATTTGTTGCCACTCTTCTTCTAAGCCTGGACTGATACGATCATCCCATTCAACTCTTTCAGCCCAAAGCTTTTGTATCAAAATTTTTGCCATGATAGTACTCGGCTGCTACGTGTTGTGCCAAAGCCAGCGGCTGTGAGGTGCTTGGAAGATCCGCAGACTCTGGTTGCTTGGTGGGCTGATGCAGAAGAGAGTGATGACGCCGTTGACATATTCTACAGGAAACAGGTACTCGACATTTTATAGCTGAATGTCCTGGTGCTAGACAATTAAAACATAAGTTTTTGTTTTTTGCGTATTCTCCTCTGTCGTAAGGTTCCATTTGAGTAAACTCTTTGCAGTGACATAATGTATGGCTTTCTTTACACATGACACAACTTTTATCCACAGTCGGCACGGCAACGTGATGTGAACGAGTGTTAATTGGCTTATTATGATCCTTAGCACCTGTAGTTATTAATTCCAATGTACGGAACTTCGCTTCTAAAAATCTTTTTAAATCATTCCACGTTGGTAACGGCTCTGAATCATTTTTGTAAGCATGTTCTTCCCAACTCCTATGAGTCTCTGAGTCCAACTTCTGGACGAGCAGAAATATAATTATTGGATCCCAAGAGCCAGTAGAAATGTTTGCATTCTCTAAGTTATGTAAACATTGAGTAGTAGTGTCCAGTAAAGACTTGAGTTGAGTAGCAGATTGACTTGTTGATTTTCTTTGATTAAAAAATCTCATTAAGTTGTGATTTATAATAAGCCGTCTGTTGCCATACCTTGTTTTCAAAATATTCCAGGCTTGAGAATAATTATTGGACGTCACTTGAATATGCTTCAGCAGGGACTCCGCTTCAGCAGCAACACTTGTTTTCAAATAATGGAGTTTTTGCACGTCACTGAGCGCCGTGTTGTTGTGTATGAGTGCGGTAAATAAATCCTGGAACGATGGCCACTCATCGTAACTGCCGTTGAAAACGGGTAACTGAATTCTCGGCAAACGTATGTGATCATTCTGGGTATTCAACGTAAGGTTCGAGGTTTCACCAGAATGTTCCATTGTACTCGTAGTAGCCCGTTCAATGGCTGATAACATGTCCCGAAGGTCCCCTTGTAGCACGTTGTACAAATCTTCATATATAAAAAACTCTTCATTGAGAAAATAGGGCAAAGTCCCTTTTTGTTCTTTAGGTGTAATCTTTACCAATTGTCGATGTGAGTCCTTGAAATAGTCCCAGTAATCATCGATAATTTTCATGCGTGATTCAATGTATCCTTTTGTAAGTCTAGCCTTGGGACATTTCTTCAAATTAATTTGTGTTTTTTGTAATAACTGAGCTGTATTCTCAAGCGAGGCTAGTATTTGTTCTTGAGTAGCCATACTTCACGTCTTCCATAAAACATAACACTCCAATGTTGATAAACACGATGTAATTACTTGCGTTATAAAACGTATTTATTCTTAAAATTGCACTAGTTCGAGACAGCACAATAGAAGCGGCCGGCTTCTTATCACTGGAATGCGGTTCCTTTTGTTCTCACGACTCGCCGGGCAACTGTCCACTTCACAGGTGATCCGGTTCGAAGGACCATATGTTTGTGTATTTAAGGTTTTAATTCGAATAACTTGGATTATGAATAAGAAAGACGTGCGATTCCTTGCTGAGTTTATTTGCGACTAAAAAATCATACAAATTGTATTACCATAAGTAGCGGCGTAGGAACATGCACGTATTTAATACAACAGTTATCTATACACGTCCGAAGGGCAAACCGCCCAGGAACAGGGACCCCGCGTAGCGGGGACCCGTCGATTTAACGGCAAATCGTGAAATCGCTCGATGAAAAAAAATCAATCCCAAAAACGGCCCCCCTTTGGTGCAGTCCTAAGTATTGTTTCGGAACTGAGTTATCACTCGGTGTGCCAGTTTTTAGTGCATGTTAAGTTAGCACTTGATTATTTTTGAAGTGAAAACTTCTTTAGCGGCGCTGTGCAATTTTTGTGATGGAGAAAAAATGTTAAACTCGCGACAGATCACGTGACCGTAAAACGGACACGTGACCGTAAATTAGGTGATGGTTTTCCTTTAAAAAGTTTTAATATGTTTGTTGAACTATAAGGAGTTGTTAGATATTACTAGGTATTTTGATATAAGTTCAGTAAAACAGTTCTGCAAATACCATTAAACAGTACATTTAATTTGATTTATTTAGTGTGCAAGTCAGTATTTTTTGTTTAACTTTGAAATATTTTGTTCGAAAAAAGAGAATATACAGATATCGATTTAAATACATGCCCTTTTTAAATCCTTTGAAGCGTTTAAGGCACTAGTCCCATCGCGAGCGAGTAAGCGATGAGCTATCGGATATAAAAACGCACAAAAGATAAGCACTCCCGTGTAAATAAAAGAGACACGGCGATATTGATAGTTCACCGCTGGGCGAGTAGTTATAAACATCGCCGTGTCTCTTTATTTACACGGGATTGGACTAGTGCCTTAAATTGTGGAGTCACGGCACTTCCTATAGTAGATTATCTCTACATACATTGGGCGTTCGCGCCTCTCGCCGCACAGCGCAGCGGTTAGTTGGCGTCAAACGCAATGCATTAGGGTCACCCCAAATCTGTCGACGTGACCACGCAAAGAGCGAAAAGGACGTTGACGCGTCCGCAGCCGTCGGCCGAACCGAGCAAAAGCCGTCTAATTGAGTGGACATAATGGTACATTACTACAGAGGCCGGGAAGGAGGATGTTGCAGGCCGAGTATTATATAAAAAAAGTGAGTTGCCGGCCTTGGCCTGTTTGAGAAAAGTAACTTTTCTCAAACATGCAATGAAATATTCATATTATGTTCTTATTAGCCTGGGAAGTATCACGTTTGAGGCGCGGCTAGACAATTGGTCTCTAATGTAATTTCATACAAACGTTGCAGGCCTAGGCCGGCAACTCACTTTTTTTTAATTTTAATTTGATATATTTGTGACACAGAATCTTGGCATTCCGCCATTTAAAAAAGCTACAAGCAATATTTACTCTATGGTACGCTATGACATCCTGCCAATACAGCATTAAAAAAACATGAACCATATTTGCTACATAGGTAGCGCAGTTTTATTTATGTAAAAAAGACAAAATATATTATATATAAAATATTATTTTATTTATTTATTTCATTGCATGTTTGAGAAAAGCACTATACATACATCGGCGGGGAACGGAAGTTGTCGGCCTCGTAACTATCCGGGCTCACTTCGTTCGGCTGTATATAATACTCGGCCTGCAACTTCCTCCTTCCCGGCCTCTGTAGTAATGTATAACGCGGGTGGCGACTCGGCGCATGTTAGCCTAACATTAACACCACCAGTGGGAATGGTAGAGTTGACACTTTTACCGCCACGTCAAATTGCAAGAGTAGTGCCGATGTAAACAGTATACTCATGAATACGTGAGAAGCTTCATCTGTGGCGAACGAAATCGTTAGGAGATGGATAACATTTGTAAATTGTGATGATGCCGAGTTAAATGATAAGAATAAACGATACAATTTAAATTCACACTATTTTAAAATCCATCGATCGAAACATTAAACCGAGAACATTTATAAATGGGGGACCGAACCCGGCTGGCACCTATGACATCGAGTTCACTTACGTGCGAAATTTTAATTTTATTAATTTACCAGAGCCTTCAGGTGAAGGAAAATATATTGAGGAAGTAATGAGGTCCACCGTATTCCTGCTCGCCTGTTGGTGAGGTGTGAGCTGTCATTTCCAAAGTTGTCATTCCATACGATAGTGTCAATGTGATCTCAAGTTTCGGAGACCTCGGACAGTGCTGCCAATTTAGCGTATACCTAATATGGCAAATAATGTGCTAAATTGGCAACACTGCGCCTTACGCTACTCAATCGCAACTCAAATTCTTCCGCGGTAACACTTATTCAAGGACGTGCGTGCCTGAAGTCCCCAATCCACACTGGGACCTGAGAGGAGGCCTGTAGTGGGTCGTTACTAGGCTGCAGTGGGGGCGGTGGCGGCGGCGCGGCGGACTTGAGGCTCGCGCTACTCCCAGCGGCTGCGCTTGCCGCCGCGGCGCGTGCGCTCGTGCTCGTGCTCGGCTCCTGCTCGCGCGCCGGCGCGGTCACGCCCGGCTGGATGCCGCTAACCGTCTGCTCCCACGAGTGGTCAGACGATGCTGTGAACTGTGGAATAGTAGATTGTGTGACTTGGGAGCAAAAATATCTGCCCCGCAAACCGCGATGCGAGGGAGCAAAGTACGATTTTGTTCCCTGCTGCTACTGGTTTTCTCATAGGAGGAGTGAAAAACAGAGTGTGAAACACGGTAGCAAAATTATTTAAACCTTGGGTGACATTGAATCCCTCGCTAGCTCAAGATTCCACGTTCTGGAATCTTTCGCGTCGCTCTGGATTCAATCCGTCACCCGCGGTAGAATATACCATTTTGCTCCCTAGTCACACAATCTACTATTTCAATACACTTGCTCAAAAAGTAATCATTTGATACATGCTTAGCGTGCGAAATGTCTGAAAGACATCAAGTTAAATGCGGTTCGCACTAGAGGAGGCAACGTCACTTCACCGTTTGTAAATCTGAGCCAGCCACCTGTCGCGACGACACCTTTCAGTGCTTTTCTGAAAATGCCATCGTATGTGCTTAAGATACGGTTCAAATAAATCGAGTAACACAAATAAAGCCCTAGGAGTGACTTTTCACCAATAAATTTACCTAATCATCAGTATACCATGCATTGATAATTGCAAACTGCAAAACCTATTTGGACAAGACGAAAATCATGTCGAATGTCCGTCCGTGCTGTGCCATGAACTTGCTGACCATTATGTATACCTGGGACAAACAGTCCAGTTAGTTAGGTCAGACTTCGAGAAAGAAGTCAATCGATCGGGGGTTAGTTTGCGTGATAGAATCAGAAATGAGGGTATCAGCAGTACATGTTTACACAACTTAGAAGGCGCGTGGATTAAGCAAAAATAGACTCTGCGTAATCGGCTTAAGTGCTTCACCGCGCGCTTTTCTAAGTTGTGTCGTGCTATACCTAGTTATAACTAGGGTCACCGACATAGCCCGAACCTCAACTGGAAGTAGGCGGGGC